>ONZH01005071.1:0-184515 GCA_900303285.1 Rhinella marina | reverse complement strand
ATGAATACTGTGTGATGGCACTATGGGGACATGATTACTGTGTGATGCACTATGGGGGCATGAATATGATGCACTATGGGGGGCATGAATACTGAATGATGGCACTATGGGGGGCATGAAATACTGGCACTATGGGGCACTGATGGCACTATGGGGGGCATGAATACTGAAGTGATGGCACACTATGAGGGACATATACTGAGTGTGATGGCACTATGGGGACATGAATACTGTGTGATGGCACTATGGCACTATGGGGACATGAATACTGGTGTGATATGCACTATGGGGGGACATGAATACTGTGTGATGGCACTGATGGCACTATGGAGGACATGAATACTGTGTGATGGCACTATGGGGGACATGAATACTGGGTGATGGCACTATGGGGGACATGAATACTGTGTGATGGCACTATGGGGGACATGAATAGTGAGTGATGGCACTATGGGGGACATGAATACTGAGTGATGTCACCACTGATCCGCATCTGATCCACATTTTTTGCGGATTAGATTTGGACCCATTCATTTCAATGGGGCCACAAAAAAGGTGCACAGCCCCTTGTGCTGTCCGCATCCGTATGTCTGTTCCACAAAAAAGATAGACCACGTCCTATTGTCCGTTTTGTGGACAAGAATAGGCATTTTTACTATAGAGCGGAATGGGAATCTGCGCCATACACACCACCGGTATCTGTGTTTTGCGGATTTGCACTTTACGGACATCAAAACTAATACAGTGTGTGCCCGAGACCTGAGGGGGGTCAGACCAGTTAGTGGTCCTATTAGTGTCTGTTCACTTACTTTCTACATTCCTGAAAAGTCCCGATTTTAGGACTAATCACTAGAGCTGAATGATTCAGAAAGTGACCCTCGGGTCCCCCCAGATCAGCCCCCGCTCTGTAGATGGTGGAGTTTATTGGGATTTCAGTCAGGGCACATTTAGTCTCGTGCAGCCGCTTTCTAGGACTAGACTCCTGCTCGTCTCATTAGTCCTGCGGTTCTACAGATTAACCTAGAGGTGTCAGGCTAAATCTGCTGCGGATTCCCATGTGTCTGATCAGAAGGGTCTGACTGCTGGTCAAAGAAATGTGGCCGTGTTCCCCAGTCTAAATAGAGCTACCGTCCCACATATGTGTCCGCTGCTCCCTTCAGCTCTATAGGACTGGCGGGGATAGCTCAGTCTAGGCACTCCGCTATCTCCCGCAACCCCATGGAGTTCAATGGAGCGGCAGCATGCGTGTCCACTTCTCCATTCAAACTGGGGAAACATGGGGTCGGACCCCCACTGATCAGACACTAATCAGGGCCATAGTGAGTATTCCCCCCAAAAAAAAAATTGTCATACAATACCAGCAAAGTGAATGAGATTAGAGAAAGGTCACGAACAGTTTGTGTATTTTTTAAGAGCAGAAATTGACCTGTTATGCGGATTTTAAAATCTGCAGCATGTCAATTGTATGTGCGACTGAGAAATACAAAAGTTACTGCAACAAATTGCTTCATCACCAAGGCCCAAAACAGGCGTGTCACTAAATCTGCAGCTTGTCGATTTATGCTGCGGATGTCCACCACGGATTTGACCCTTTGCCTTGCGTAAGGGAAAATCCAGCACAAATTATGACCCGTGTGGAGATATTCTGTATAACACACTCTGTGGAGGGGATTCCTCATGGACTTATTGGAGTTGTTAACATAAACAGAAAAGCCATGACCAAACCTGTGATTAAAGGGGTACTGCCATCTCACAAATGTAGTTTGTATAATTAGATATAGCCATACCAATATTATTACTAATAGGATGTATTTATATAAAATGTACCGTTTAGAAGATTTCCCTATTTGTATATCCATTGTCCCACACACATCAGTCAGGCCGTTGCCCCTAGTTACCATGTAGTAGTTGTGGCCGGCTTGCTCCTTTTCAAACTTGCTCTGAGGTAACTGCTGTATTGTGAACGCACATTTCATGAGCATCGGAGACACATCTTAGGGTTGTAGTATTTTTGTCTACGCTTCCAAAACGCAGAGAAACGGATCCTGTTCCAAGATCAATTCATCTCTATGGAGCAGGATCTGTTTATAAAGTCTGCGTTTTGGACGGATCCTGACCATTGTGTTTTGGACTTGTAGCGTCCATAACGCAGATATGAAAGTACCCTAAGATGTGTCTCCGCATGCTCATGTAATGTGCGTTCACAATACAGCAGTTACCTCAGAGCAGGTTTGAACAAGAATAAGCCGACCACCACTACTACATGGCCGCGGTGGTTGTAACTAGGGGCAACGGCCTGACTGATGTGTGTGGGACAATGGAAATACAAATAGGAAAATCTTCTAAACGGTACATTTTATATAAATACATTCTATTAGTAATAATACTGGTATGGCTATATCTAACTATACAAACTACATTTGTGAGATGGGAATACCCCTTTAAGGGCACATGCACACGGCCGGGATGGATCAAGACCCATTCAACTTGAATGGCTCCGTGATCCGTCCGCACCGCAAAAAAAATGTTCTATTCTTTTGCAGGGCGGAGGCACGGACAGAAATACCACAGAAGCACTCCGTGGTGCTTCCATGGAGTTCCATGCCTCCGTTCCGCACCGACCTTCCGGACTGCGAACCCATTCAAGTGAATGGGTCCGCATCCGTGATGCGGGGTGCACACGGCCGGTGCCCATGTATTGCGGACCCGTGCACGAGCCCTAATAGTGTGGATTTCCCGTTTTCTATGCGGATATTCTGTATACAAATCCGCACCTTGTGCCGGAAGCTCTAGGACTGATTCACACGGCCCCATGTGTCGGCTGCGTCTCCCCTGACCCAATCTGACTGCAGCAAAGTGATTTATGGTACAGTCAGCTCCGTCTATTATGACGGACCAAAATGGAATGCCTCTCATAGGTTTCCGTTTCGACTTCCGTCTTATGGATTCTGTTATAACGGAAAACAACGGAATCTATAACGGTTATGTAAAACCAGCCTTAGTAAAGGGTCCCATATACTGTCTTGGTGACCAAGCAATTGTCTCCTTCCAAGAGCTATAACTTTTTTACTTTTCAGTCTCTATAGCCATATGAGGACTTTTTTTTTTGCAGGACAAGTTGTAGTATTTAATGGTACCAATTTGGGGTACACATAACTTACTGATTTTATTAAAGGGGTTGTCCGAGTTATGAAAAAAAATATATAGTACTGTAAATCTGATGAGCAGCAATATATAACTAAGTTAAGCAAGTTTTAGGCAAATAAAATCTATATTTCCACATTTCCCTGGTTCTCTTCTGGTCTTTGTTTACCTGCAGTAATAACAATCTCTGCCCCTCCCCCTTCCTGCTCTGCAAAGGCAGTGAATACAAGTGCTGAGTGACATGTCTGCCTGCAGGAATACTCAGCAGCATGTTGTATGTGTAGTACTACAAGTCCCAGCTGTACAATGACACTGCTGATACACACAGGATCTTCCCCCTGCCTGTTCTTGTACAATACAATATTCTCCAGATCAGCTCCAGTGTCAGCTTTGTGTCTGTAGGGTGAGGAGGGCAGATCCTGTGTCTCTTTACATCTGCAGCTGCTGTTGTAAAGCCTTCAGTGTGTTCTGGCTGAAGGGGTTAATGTTTTATCTGAAAGAATCCAGGGAGAGAGCAGATAGCAGGAGCCCGGCAGAGCAAGGGGCGTGGCCAGTACAGTGACGTCTCATGTACAGGCTCTGTACACGAATACAAGATTAGTAGGGAGGCGAGCTGACATCACAGGTCATGTGACCCTCATTGAAACCTGAGAAACCAGCAGCTTTAGAAGCAGAAAGTGTATGGAAAAGCTGTTGTATTTGACTAGTTAGAAACATACAAAGGACAAAAAAATAACTCGGACAACCCCTTTAACTCTTTCTGGAGGATGCGTGGCGAAAAACAGCAATACTGCCACTGAGTTTTTACATTATTAATTTTGCGCCTTTGTTTTTCGGCATAAATAACACAATAACTTTATTTTTTGGGTCAGTACAATTATAGAGATAAAAAAAATACTAATATGTATTTGATATGTTTTACTTTTTGTGCACAGCAAAAGCCCTTTAAAAAATGTTTTTTTGCAGCACGGCATCTCAAGACCCATAACTTTTTTATTTTTCATTCTATAGAGCTCTGTGAGGGCTCGATTTTTGCGGGACAACTTTTACTTTTCATGAGCATCATTTTGGGGTACATAACACTTTTTGATAGCTTTTTGTTTATTTTTTTATGGTAGGGAGTAGGCAAAAAATAGCAATTCTGGCAATTTTTATTTTTACGGCGTTCACCGTACAGGTTACATTACATGGTAATTGTTTAGTGCAGACCAATATGGACTCGACAGTACCAAATATGTGGGGGAGATTTTATTTTAGCTTTTTTTTTTCAATTGAAAACGGTGTATTTTTAACTTGGATGTTTTTTATTTAGTAACTTTTTTTTTTTTAAACCATTTACTACTCACACAAGGAGACCTTTCAAAGGTGACCGTTTGATCCCTTCTATAATAAATTGCTTATGCGATGCAATGTAGTATTCTGTCAGTGCTATACTGACATCCACCAGCAGGATGCACCAGAGAGGCGCGGCCTGCTAAGATACAGGCAGCTATGGATGAGGCCTTCATTAGGTCCCAGCCTGCCGTGCACAAACACCCCACAATCTCATTCATGGGGTGCCAATGGGAGACAGTCTGCCCTCTGTAACCGCTTAGATGCTGCTTTCACTATTGACCGTGGCATCTAAGGGCTTAAACTACCCGAATCGGGGATTCTTCCTGTCCAGGCCGTTAACGCACAAGCCCAGCTCTCCGCTGCATGGGAGGCCAGTGCAGCACTTAGACTGGTCCACAGTCTGCTGGGCACGGAAAACCAGGATTGTCGGGGGAGTCCCATAGATCAATGACGTCATCTTACACACCGTCTCTCTCTTTATTCTGCAGGGGAAGGATCACTGCGTTACCTCATACATGTCCTATGAGGTGTAGGGATACCTGGAGAATCCGACCATGACACATCTGCCTGTATCGCCACTAATGAAAGGCAGCGGCGTCACATTGAGACCCGCAAGAAATCCAGAGGTACTTCTCTAAGCTTCCGACCTCCGGCTGGTTGGTCCCCAAAGTTCTCACATTTTTAGAACAAAAACACCAAAAATCACAGTCAAAGGTTCAAAGTAATATTTATGTCCGGATTAAATAATTTGAGGTATTTTCATATAAAAATAATTAAAAAATTTGTGTAACAAATCAGAAGTAGGATACGAGTGCCTTTGTAAAGGGGGTTCTCCGGGAATGATTTAAAATGGCCGCCAGCAACCTGTCCTAGAATGTGAGCAGAACTTGGTTGCTACCACTTGTAGAGCTGTCTAGGGGTGTGAGGGGGCGTGGCCTCACTACACTGCTCTACAATACATGGTAATGATGTGATCCTGGCTGAGCAGCCCGACAGGAGAACTCATCATAATGTAGTGTATACAGGTGCCAGACTATAGTGAGGCCCTGCTACCTAACCCCCTACGCAGCCCTGCAAGTAGCGGCAACCAGTGCTGCTCAGATTCCAGGACACGTTTCTGGCAGCCATTTTAAATCGTTCCCAGATAAACCCCTTTAAGGTCTCCTTGCTTTACACGGTTCCCGCTTGTTCTCTGGATCATCCATTACAGCGATATTTCCTGTTCACGCCAGGTCTTCATACCTGCAGATAACAGCATATAATCAGGATATACCGTATAATGAACAGTGCAGTGGCAAAGTGAGAATCCCAAACATCTACACTGGTATGTTTAACCCCTCATCGTTTAGCACATGTGGTGGTTTAAAGGTGTATTCCCATCTCAGACAATGGGGGCATATCACTAGGATATGCCCCCATTGTCTGATAGGTGCGGGTCCCACCTCTGGGACCTACACTGAGAACGGAGCAGGGAAGGTGGTGGCTGGAGGACCCCAGGGTCCTCTCATCCCATAAAAGTGAATGGGAGCACACTGCACTTGCGCAGCCACCGATCCCATTCATTTTTATGGGGCTGACGGAAATATTTCCGGCGGCCCCATAAAAATGAATGGAGGGCGGCTGCGCATTCACAGTGTGCCCTCCACAAGTTTCAGGGATCTGCACATATCAGACAATGGGGCATATCCTAGCGATATATGTCCCCATTATCTGAGATGGGAATATCCCTTTAACAACCCTAACTTTATTTGTTGGATTACCAAAATTAGTTTTACAATGTGTAGTTTTTTATGTGACACAACGCTTTTTATTCATATATAGGTTTTTTTTTTCCCATTTTTTTTTTTTTAAGTGTAACTGCCGTTTCACTACCAAAAAGCTGCTTTAGCTGCTCATATCTCTGGGTTGGTACCAGCTAGAAATATAGGCTTTGTATTGTATTAAAGCTGACAATACCAAAATGACAAATCTATTTAGTACAAGGGGAGATATCACTCATAGAAATCGGGATGCTGTATGAAGCAGAAAATGAAAGTATAAGCAGATTTTACTCACAATTATTCCCGACTCGATTTCTAATAGAGATGAGCGAATCTATTCTTTGATTCGTATCGAATCTTTGAAATTTTTAGCTGCGAAGCGAATCCAAATATTAGGTGATTTGCTTCGGCTTTGTGTGCATTCGCTATGTAGTTTGTCCTTTAAATTATACGCTATTGCTACGTATAATTTACTATTGCGTACAAATTAAATTAATAACTTTTACTGTTCGTTTATCGTGCACAAAAGCCCGGGAAGAAAGTGGTCACCTGACCTAGTGGGCAGGGCTTGCTCTGATTGGCTCAGGCTCGGTAAGTGACGCATTACTTCTGCTGCGACTGCTGAGACAAGCAGAAGCACGGTGTGTGAAGTTCTGAGACTGAGACCTGTTTTGTGAAAATTGGGATGTAATTGCTCTGGGAATCCATATTACACATGTCAGGGATACTGCAGGGCAAGTGCAGGGCCAGTTCAGGGCTAGTAATTAATCAGGCAGGGAGAGACGGGGACAAAGACCAGCTGCAGGGCCACAGAGTGAATTGAAAAATGTCTGGAATGGATAAGCAAAAGGGGTCCAGTTCCAGCCAGACCTCGAGCTCTAAAAAAAAAAGGAGAAGGTGGCACAGGGCAGAAGTGCCAAAGGACCTGAAGCCGGAGCATCTACTAGTAGTATTCACAATACTTGGCCGTTGTTTCACCAGGCTAACCCACCGAGGCGCAAAATTGTAGTGGAGGAGAAAGTGGATGAGGTAGTGGAGTGAACGGGACACTCATCTCAGTCACAGCCGGATGATCTGCTGTCATATGCTGATACAGTATCCATATGTAGCCAGGGGTCAGACTCAGAGCGTTCCTCATGCTCCACCATTCCTCTCCAGCAAAGCCCGTCATATTCGTACGCACTTTGTACGCTTATGCGTACGTGTTCAAAGAGGTTGCGTACCTTTTTACCTGAATGTTCGTTATTAGTGCGCGACTGATCGAATAAAAGCCATATAATTACGTATATTTTGTACGCAAATTCGACGAATAAAAATATACGAATAAAATTTTGCATGATCTGCTCATCTCTAATTTCTAACAGTGATTTCTCCTCTGTTACTTTCACTTAGAGCTCTCATTTTGGACTTGAATGAAAGCCCAGAATGTCCTCTTTCAAACCAAGTCGCATGTTTCTAGCTGGTACCATTCAGGAGATATCAGCCTGTAAAGCAGTCCTCCCCCCCTCCACTTTCTCAGGGCTAAGCTCCTCCCCCAATGCTGATCTGTCTCTTGTTATGAGATAGAGAAGACGACCTGAACATGGCAACAGCCTGAAGAAGACAGCAGCTGAATAGGAAAGTAGCCTACATATGTGGGGGTTATTAGCAGGTAAAACTGAATGATCAAATTTTAAAGCACAAAAGCACTTATACAGCAGGGTGTACTATACCATTAGGGGATTAAAAAAATGAACCGGCAGTTACACTTTAACTTTATTTGGGGAAAACTGTGCAAAGAAAATTTCGAAGATTTTTTTTTTCAAACTTTAGCCCCCTATTCTTCAAAGGGGTTTTCCAGGAGTAGAATATTGATGACCTATCCAAAGGAAAAATGCTTCAAAAAGGCTATGATGTAGCCAAAACATTGCAGATTTGTTTACATGCTGGTATGAGGCAATAAAGACTCCTTTTTGAGATGCTGACGTCAGTTATTTTTTGAATGTTTCCTGGATAACGGATTTGACGATCTGTTGCATTCCTGTGTTGTGCTGCTCTCAAATTGAAACTGAGACTATCCTCAGGATCAGTCTTCAATATCAGATCGATGAGGATTCAGCTGGTAGCACCCCCCACAATCAGCTTGAAAGCACAGCGCCGCACACTGTATAGTGGCTGTGCTTGGTACTGCAGCCCAGGCTCAGTCACTACCCTCGGGAGAGAAGACCAGATTCTCTTCAAACGGTGGAGGTACCAGGAGTCCCAAGGATAGGAATACAACCGGATCCGTTCATAACGGATGCAGCCGGTTGTATTATCATAACAAAAGCGTTTTGTCCGATCTCCTGTGGATCTGGCAATTACTCAGGTGTGAAAGTAGCCTTAAATATGCAAGTTGACATCAAAATAAATTATTAAAATGGGTTCTCTATATGGAGTCTGTCATTTTGGTTGGGCATTCATGGGCATTTTTATTTTATCTTTATTTGTGTATATATATATATATTTTTTTACTTATATTTTAAATGCATTATTTGGCATCATTGGAAGACCTCTGGTGGACGTTGGTACTTTTAAAAAAATATTTGCAGTTTTACACTATAACTGGGACATCCAAAGGAGCCGTGGTTACAGGGGAAAACAGGCCCCAATGGGGGCATTGTACACAGGCAGACTGGCCAGGGTCTGCTAAGACTCAGCAGCTCTGCTGTGCCTGGGAACAGCCGGCAATCGCCAAGTCCAGGAGAGGAATCGGCAGATCCACTCCCTCCATCTGCCAGTCTTGATTTTCCTGCGCAGGCGTGAGATGTGCCTAATTAATTAAGAGGCAGATGACTCTTAACAAATCATACGCATCTCTGCCCTGCCGTACGCCAGGACCTGAAGTCTACGCCAGCTAAATGCTAGCCTAGACTTCAGCTATAACTTCCACCACTTTCTGGCGAAAGTTATAGTTAGTGCGGCAGGCAGTGTAAAGCCGCACCCCCTCTGCCAAGCCGCTCCCCATTTTTCTTGGCACTTTTCTGAAGCTCAAAAACGCGCAAATTATGGTGCACACATGGCGTGCACCATAATGTGACTTTTTTTTTTTTTTTTTTTTTACAATAGTGGTGTAAACAGCTTAATAAATGTCCCTCAATGAGCGCTACGTGCCAGGAAAGGAGATGGTAGAAGTGATGATAAAGTCTCCTCGGGGTCCCTGGCGGTCACTGACAGCGGGAGGTATAATCCTGCGCAGTGCTCTGGACTGAAGCCCAGCACATTTACGGCAGGAGGAATGATCCATGCCAAATCTGCAGCAAAGTCATAATTTTCTGTGTCTAAGGCTAATTTCTCATTAGCGTTTTTTTTTTTTTGTTGGATGCGGCAGGGATCAGCAAAAACACTTCCGATACTGATAATACAACCATCTGCTTCCATTCTGAACAGATCCGGTTGTAGTATCTTTAACATAGCCAAGACGGATCTGTCATGATCTTCATTGAAAGTCAATAAGGACGGATCCGTTTTCTATTGTGTCTGCGAAAACGGATCCGTCCCCATTGACTTGCATTGGGGGTCATGACGGATTTGTTTTGCTGCGCATTCCCATGACGGAAAGAAAACCACAGCTTGCGGTAGGTATGGGAATGCAGCCAAAAGAAACGGAATGTATTTTGGAGCATTCAGTTCTGTTCTGTCCCTATTGACAATGAATGGGGGAAAAAACTGAAGCTTTTTTTTTTTTTTTCTTTTCCGGTATTGATATCGTATGACTGATCTCAATACTGGAAAATAGAAACGCTAGTGTGAAAGTAGCCTAATATCTACAGTAAGACCCATCCGGTGCACACTGCACCCAGCGCCCCTTTTCTGCAGCTTAGCTCCGGACCCCTTTGTATGATTCACTACTACAGTCATACTGTGCATGTACAGCCTTTTATTAAAAGATACTGGAAAAGACTTACGAATCCTCTGGCAGAATGACTTACCCCTTGACGAGGATCAAAATGAACTCACTCCAACAAACCGCCTGATCTGCTCATACGTCAGCCAGAAGACCAGTGACCAGGGAGCCTGCGCCAAGCACCATACAGGGGAATTAAATCATGGACAGTACCTTATGGCATATATCAGGCAACTGATGACTTATGCTCAGGATAGGTTATGAGTATCAGATCGCTGGGGATCCGACTTGCAGCACCCCACCACCGATCGGCTGTTTGACAAGCACACGGCCCTTCACAGTATACAGAGCACAGCGCCGTACATCCTATAGTGCACGGGTACTCAAGTACTTTTGGTAAAGGTCCACCTACCTGAGTCTGCTCTAATATATAAGGAGGGACAACACCAGTGGTGTATAGCCGTAATAGTAGTGCACTGTGCCCCCTCCATAGCGATGAGGGCCTCTGTGCCCCCTCTGTATTAAAAAAAACACACAGCAACTACTCACCTTGTCCCGTTCCTGAAGCTCACAGTCCTGCCTTCACTGCAGGCACAGATCGCTCTGCTGCACTGTGTGGGCGGAGCTTATGCAGATTTCCAGTCTACAGGCTCCGCCCACATCTGCCGGCAGCGCCATTTGTGCAGACTGAATGGTGGAGCAGGAGAAGTTTTCCTGCTTCACCATTCACAGCGCTGCCGACCTGAAGGAGGGGAGGAGCGCAGGGAGCAGAGCGGTGAGTGACATCAGCTCCCTGCGCTCCAGCAATCTGTATTGATGGAAGCGCTCATTGCTTCTGGCACCTGGTGAGAGCCGACACTCGGGTGCATGCAGGGGTCCGGACAGCTGGCAACCGCGGTCCGCCAGTTGAGTACCCCCTGCTAATAGTGGCTGTGCTTGGTATTGCGGTTCACTGGAATAGGACTGAGCTCCACATGTAACCAATGGGTGTGATGTCACAGGCTTCTTCCCCTTCAAACATCTGTTCGGTAGGGGTGTCCCCACTGATCTGATACTGATGACCTTTCCTGAGAAGGGGTCATAGGTATTTAATTACCCGAAAACTCCTTTCAACGACAATTCTATATGAAGAGAACAGACTATTGTATCCGATGTAGACTAGTAACTGCAAGATGAGACAACTCCCTTAAAGGGGTTATCCCATGACTAATGTAAAAAATGAAAATTAGACATCATATAGTACATGACAATCTCTTTCTAACAAATCTAGAACCAGCCCTGTATCTCACATGGATCCAGAGATCTCCTCATTAATTGCTCTGCTAGATTTATATCAAGCTGACAGCTCAAGGGGAGTGTCTTTTCTACTGCAGCTCAGGGGGCGTGTCTCAGCGCTCCCTATCACAGCTCAGGAGGCGTGTCTCAGCGCTCCCTATCACAGTTCAGGGGGCGTGTCTCAGCTCTCCCTATCACAGCTCAGGGGGCGTGTCTCAGCTCTCCCTATCACAGCTCGGGGCGTGCCCATGCTCTCCCCATCACAGCTCAGGGAGCGTGTCCATGCTCACCCTATCACAGCTCAGGAGCAGTTGAAGGCTGGAACTGGGCATGTGCGGCCATCTCAGTGAGCAAGTCAAAGAAATAAAAAAAATAGACAGCAAGTGGCACTATACAGATACAGTACATTTTACTGAATAACTCAGTGGCTATGCTATATTTTTAATTACATGCAATTACACAAGTCTTCAGATCCAGGTGCTGGTTTGAAAACTGTAAAATATTTTTCATGGACAACCCCTTTAAGTACACTCATTGACAAAACAATAAAATACCGCACCCAGATAGAAATGTCGAATTGCTGCAAAACTCATCCTCCAGTTATGTCTCGGGCAGATATGGAAGTGATTACAGGAGCGGTCTGATTAGACACTAGGTCTTGCCACAAGAGGGAGTAAAAGTGCTTCCCTGCTCCCCTATAGAATGGCTCCCAGGGGCTACTTTTGACTGCAGTGGTTCTGAAATCAGTAGTCACAGGGCCGTTTTCATCTGTCATGTGTAAAGGACACTAACAGGTCAGTGATATGTGCAGGACTTCCTACTGCCACCACATGTGTCCTCTCATGACAGGGCTTCCAGCTGGTATCTGTCAGTAGGATAATGCTCACCACACACAGCAAGGGTTACATCACCATTTATCGCCAATTAAGCATTAATGGGATCAGCTGGGATGCCAGCTTCACCAGACTACAAGTGTACAGAATCTACAGACCCAGCTACAACATCTGTGGGCAAATGTGCCGCAGGAAACCAGGAGCCTGTGTGCCTCCATGTCCAACCGTATCTCATCTTGTGTCCAGGCTAGAGGCCGTATCTCACTTTGTAACCAGGCTAGAGCCGTATCTCCTCTTGTGTCCAGGCTAGAGGCCGTATCTCCTCTTGTGTCCAGGCTAGAGGCCGTATCTCCTCTTGTGTCCAGGCTAGAGGCCGTATCTCCTCTTGTGTCCAGGCTAGACGCCGTATCTCCTCTTGTGTCCAGAGGCCGTATCTCCTCTTGTGTCCAGGCTAGAGGCCGTATCTCCTCTTGTGTCCAGGCTAGAGGCCGTATCTCCTCTTGTGTCCAGGCTAGAGGCCGTATCTCCTCTTGTGTCCAGGCTAGAGGCCGTATCTCTCCTCTTGTGTCCAGGCTAGAGCCGTATCTCCTTTGTGTCCAGGCTAGAGGCCGTATCTCCTCTTGTGTCCAGGCTAGAGGCCGTATCTCCTCTTGTGTCCAGGCTAGAGGCTTGTATCTCCTCTTGTGTCCAGGCTAGAGGCCGTATCTCCTCTTGTGTCCAGGCTAGAGGCCGTATCTCTCTTGTGTCCAGGCTAGAGGCCGTATCTCACTTTGTAACCAGGCTAGAGGCCGTATCTCCTCTTGTGTCCAGGCTAGAGGCCGTATCTCTCTCTTGTGTCCAGGCTAGAGGCCGTATCTCCTCTGTGTCAGGCTGAGGCCGTATCTCCTCTTGTGTCCAGGCTAGAGGCCGTATCTCCTCTTGTGTCCAGGCTAGAGGCCGTATCTCCTCTTGTGTCCAGGCTAGAGGCCGTATCTCCTTTGTGTCCAGGCTAGAGGCCGTATCTCTCTTGTGTCCAGGCTAGAGGCCGTATCTCCTCTTGTGTCCAGGCTAGAGGCCGTATCTCCTCTTGTGTCCAGGCTAGAGGCCGTATCTCCTCTTGTGTCCAGGCTAGAGGCCGTATCTCCTCTGTGTCCAGGCTAGAGGCCGTATCTCCTCTTGTATCCAGGCTAGAGGCCTGTATCTCCTCTTGTGTCCAGGCTAGAGGCCGTATCTCCTCTTGTGTCCAGGCTAGAGGCCGTATCTCCTCTTGTGTCCAGGCTAGAGGCCGTATCTCCTCTGTGTCCAGGTAGAGGCCGTATCTCCTCTTGTGTCCAGGCTAGAGGCCGTATCTCCTCTTGTGTCCAGGCTAGAGGCCGTATCTCCTCTTGTGTCCAGGCTAGAGCCGTATCTCCTCTTGTGTCCAGGCTAGAGGCCGTATCTCCTCTTGTGGTCCAGGCTAGAGGCCGTATCTCCTCTGTGTCCAGGCTAGAGGCCGTATCTCCTCTTGTGTCCAGGCTAGAGGCCCGTATCTCCTCTTGTGTCCAGGCTAGAGGCCGTAATCTCCTTGTCCAGGCTAGAGGCCGTATCTCCTCTTGTGTCCAGGCTAGAGGCGTATCTCCTCTTGTGTCCAGGCTAGAGGCCGTATCTCCTTGTGTCCAGGCTAGAGCCGTTCTCTCTTGTGTCCAGGCTAGAGGCGTATCCCTCTTGTGTCCAGGCTAGAGGCCGTATCTCCTCTTGTGTCCAGGCTAGAGGCCGTATCTCCTCTTGTGTCCAGGCTAGAGGCCGTATCTCCTCTTGTGTCCAGGCTAGAGGCCGTATCTCCTCTTGTGTCCAGGCTAGAGGCCGTATCTCATCTTGTGTCCAGGCTAGAGGCCGTATCTCATCTTGTATCTAGGCTAGAGGCCGTATCTTATCTTATACCCAGGCTCTAATATTGGAATCACTTCCATCTACCATCATTACACTCACACATTCTAACACCTTGTCGGAGTGTATTCTTATCCTTACTCCAAGTACACACTTCATGTTCTTATTGTATACCATGAAAATGAAGGAGCATTTTAACTGAAGACTCTAAAGTGTGAAAAACATAAGAAATCTTGCAGGCAGACATTACACTACAATGCAGTTACCATTCTCATCCATGTGGGAATGAAGCCTTTGTAGAGGGACATGAAGCCCTCCCCGCGCACAGCTTGAATGAAGCAATCTGTGGAAGACTTGTACAAGATCCCCCTGGAAAACACAAGGAGACAGCACATTACAGGAGCCGTCCCAGAGACCCAGTGAAAGCAGTTTCCCATCATGTCCCGGGATGGGAGCAGCATCATGGAGCCATAGGTCCACATGAGCTGGAATTGCTGTGGATGTTACCTGCAGATTTGCACATACAGCAGCAGACAGGAGGATGAGATCTTACAAATCTTATCTACTCGCCCTAGAATTTATCCACATGGAAATTTGCAGATTTACCCAGTGACCCATTGCAAGTAAAAATCTGCAGTACTATGTGCAGATAGTTGTTAAAAATAAAAAATGCCCTGCCGCTCCCATTCTGAAGCCTCCCTGTTCCTCCAGCGGTCTCAGTTTCCAGACCTCCAGCAATGACATGGTGTATCGCCATGTGACCCCTGTAGGAGGTAGCGGTCATATATGTCACCATGACATCACTGCGACCAGCTGAGAACCAGGGAAGTGTCGGCACGGGAGTGGCAGAGGGTGGGTCAGCTGATTGCACAATTTGGTGCGGATTTATCTTGGCGATTTTCCTGCAGGTTCTAACGCAGTTTTGCTATGGAAATAACGGAAGTAAATCCAGCTTGTGTGTAATATATATATATATATATATATATATATATATATATATATATATACACTCACCCGGCCACTTTATTAGGTACACCTGTCCAACTGCTCGTTAACACTTAATTTCTAATCAGCCAATCACATGGCGGCAACTCAGTGCATTTAGGCATGTAGACATGGTCAAGACAATCTCCTGCAGTTCAAACCGAGCATCAGTATGGGGAAGAAAGGTGATTTGAGTGCCTTTGAACGTGGCATGGTTGTTGGTGCCAGAAGGGCTGGTCTGAGTATTTCAGAAACTGCTGATCTACTGGGATTTTCACGCACAACCATCTCTAGGGTTTACAGAGAATGGTCCGAAAAAGAAAAAACATCCAGTGAGCGGCAGTTCTGTGGGCGGAAATGCCTTGTTGATGCCAGAGGTCAGAGGAGAATGGGCAGACTGGTTCGAGCTGATAGAAAGGCAACAGTGACTCAAATTGCCACCCGTTACAACCAAGGTAGGCAGAAGAGCATCTCTGAACGCACAGTACGTCGAACTTTGAGGCAGATGGGCTACAGCAGCAGAAGACCACACCGGGTGCCACTCCTTTCAGCTAAGAACAGGAAACTGAGGCTACAATTTGCACAAGCTCATCGAAATTGGACAGTAGAAGATTGGAAAAAACGTTGCCTGGTCTGATGAGTCTCGATTTCTGCTGCGACATTCGGATGGTAGGGTCAGAATTTGGCGTCAACAACATGAAAGCATGGATCCATCCTGCCTTGTATCAACGGTTCAAGCTGGTGGTGGTGGTGTCATGGTGTGGGGAATATTTTCTTGGCACTCTTTGGGCCCCTTGGTACCAATTGAGCATCGTTGCAACGCCACAGCCTACCTGAGTATTGTTGCTGACCATGTCCATCCCTTTATGACCACAATGTACCCAACATCTGATGGCTACTTTCAGCAGGATAATGCGCCATGTCATAAAGCTGGAATCATCTCAGACTGGTTTCTTGAACATGACAATGAGTTCACTGTACTCAAATGGCCTCCACAGTAACCAGATCTCAATCCAATAGAGCATCTTTGGGATGTGGTGGAACGGGAGATTCGCATCATGGATGTGCAGCCGACAAATCTGCGGCAACTGTGTGATGCCATCATGTCAATATGGACCAAAATCTCTGAGGAATGCTTCCAGCACCTTGTTGAATCTATGCCACGAAGAATTGAGGCAGTTCTGAAGGCAAAAGGGGGTCCAACCCGTTACTAGCATGGTGTACCTAATAAAGTGGCCGGTGAGTGTATATATATATATATATACACATATGCTTGTGTCAGAGTCAGCTAGTGAAATGCAGAATAAGGAAGACGACCTTAACCTTGTGTTTTCGTTTTGCCCTCCCTGCCTTCCCAGAGCCATAACTTTTTTTTTTTTTCAGTTCACATAGCCGTACGAGGGCTTGTTTTTTGAAGGACAAGTTATACTTTCCAATGCCATCATTTTATATTGAATATGATGCAGTATAATTTGATAGTATTGAATTTTTATTTTTTACATTTTTTTTATACTTTTTTATAGTTCCAATAGTGAACTATAACAAGCAATTATTAGATTGCTGTTCCGATAGAGCCCAATGCATCTATGAGAAAATTTACTACTTTCCTATGGAGCCCTGCTACAGACAAGGGCTCCATAGGAAAGACTGGGCAGCGGCCTCCTGTCATTCACAATGACAGGGGCTGCTGCACACAAGCTCCAGCTCTTCCGAGCGCCGCACCAGATGCACATGCTTCCGGTATTTGGAGCGCTCAGATGCCGTAGTCAGAATTGATCACAGCATTTGAAGTGTTAAATGTCTACGATCGGCATTACAACCAGTCGCGGACATTAGCTGCGGGTGTCTGCTGTATGAAACCAGCCAGTACGCAGCTGGTCAGGAACAGGTTAAAGGGGTTTTCCAAGACTTTTTAACTGATGACCTATCCTCTGGAGAGGTCATCAGTATCTGATCGGTGGAGGTCCGACACCCAGGACTCCTGACGATCAGCTGTTTGAGAAGACAGTGGCCTTCTTGTAGCTTTCCCTAGGCCTGTGACATCACGTTCATCGGTCACGTGACCTAGACGCAACTGAATGGGGCTGAGCGCAATACCAATCACAGCCAAGAGGACCTGACACCACGAAATGCGGTGCAATCTGCAGGCAGCATGTTATAGAGAAGAAAGAGCTGAGCAGATGTGATTTTTGGGGCCCGATTCTGCTGTAAAAATCCAATTAAAGCTGAGTTCACACTTCAGTTATTTGGTCAGTTATTGTGAGCAAAACCACGTGCGGGTAAAAAACACAGAACAGGCCCAAATCTTTCCATTATACCTGATCTCTGTGGAAGCTTCACAAGGGGGTTTGGCTCACAATCACTGATGGAAATCACTGACCAAACAACTGAAGAGTGAACTGGGCCTAAAAAGGTCCCGGGATGTTTCCCTGTTCCCAGGCTGGTATCAGGCTACTTTCACACTGGCGGCAGGCCTGATCCGGCAGGTGAAGGGTGCTGCCGGATCAGGCCTGCCGCAGTGACATGTGTGGAGCCGGAACCGCGCTCCGGCCCCACACATGTCACACAGTACATACATATACATACACATAAACATACACACACATATAGACATACAAACAAACATACATACTTACATGCTCCCCGGCAGGTCTTCGGAGCGTCAGGACGGCTCACACAGGTCACGATTCCCCACAGCGCCCTCTGCTGGGCGCCTGGTGGAATCGTCATCTGACGATTCCACCAGGCGCCCAGCAGAGGGCGCTGTGGGGAATCGTGACCTGTGTGAGCCGTCCTGACGCTCCGAAGACCTGCCGGGGAGCATGTAAGTATGTATGTGTGTTGTATGTCTTTATGTGTGTGTATGTTTATGTCTGTATGTGTCTATGTGTACCCGGATCCGTAATGGACTCCATTGAAAGTCAATGGAGGGCGGATCCGGTTACCATTATGGTCACACCAGACGGATCCACCCCCATTGACTTGCATTGGGGGTCATTCCGGATCCGTCTTGGTGCGGATGCCTGGACCGGAGAGCAAACCGCAGCATGCTGCGGTTTGTTCTCCGGTCTGAAGACGGAACGGAATGCTTTCAGGAGCATTCCGTTGTCTTCAGTTCAGTTTTGTCCCCATTGACAATGAATGGGGACAAAACTGAAGCGTTTTATTCCGGTATTGAGCCCCTATGACGGAACTCAATACCGGAATTTTAAAACGCTAGTGTGAAAGTAGCCTCAGGCTGTATATACCACGTGGTATCAGTATTGGAGGCTGTATTCTTCTTCCCCCTTCCTGGTTACATCCACAAGGATCTAGGAAGCTGAGATGTTGGGGACAGAGTTGGTGGTGACTGGTGCTTTCCTAAGTGACAGAATAGCACTTCTGTAGGGTTAAGACTCTGGTCGGTGTCCTCACCTTAAAAGTATCAGCCCTGACTAGATAGTAAAGGAGGCACTCACCGGCCATGCTTGTCTCTCGGCTGGTTCATTATCCTGGTCTTGATAACGTCAGCCGGGGTTCCTAAAGTAGCAGCTACCAGTCCTGAACATATACTGTCCAAAAGATGAAGATCAGGGTCAGAGTAGATCTCAGATAATGATAATGTACAATCCCTTTAAAGGGGTTTTCCAACTTTTTTTGTTATACTGATGACCTATCCTCTAGATAGCTCACCAGAATCTGATCAGTGAAGGTCTGACAACCAGAACCACCACCGATCAGGTGTTTGAAAAGGTTGTGGTGCTCCCGTGAGCGTTGCGGCCTTCTCGCAACTTGTCCTAGGTCAGTGACGTCACGTTCACCGGTCATATGGCCTAGAAGCAGCTCGGCCCCATTGAATGGAATGTGACTGAGCTCAGGAGGCCACGGCGCTCAACAAAGTGCCACAGTCTCCTCAAACAGCTGATCGGCATGACTTCCAGGTCTTGGACCTCCACCGATCAGATACAGATGACCTATCCTGAGGACAGGTCATCAGTATAAAAAAAGTGGGAAAAAACCTTTAACTAGTCACATGTCATGAGGTTAGTGACCCCCTGCTGTACATAAAGCAAAGAAATTACCTCGAAATACTATGACAGAAACTGTTGTCCTTGAGGGTGGTGTTCCGAAGTAAAAAGTGTTTCACAGTATCATAAGTGGTCAGATCTAAGGAGGACAAAAAGAAATAAAAAAAAGCCAGAGAAGTCATTCAGGTTTTACTACCGATTAGAAAAACGGAAACAGCAATTTCCAAAACTCTCACTCTCGCATGGATGGAGGTGGACATGCGCGACAACCTCAAACCCCACTACTCTCAACGTCAGCCTGAATGTGGCGGGTAACGTCTACCTTTCAAAACAAGGTTTGCAGGTCCCCTACCCAGCTTATACCTGAGGTCTTAGAGATTTCTGTCTCGAGATGGAGCAGCTCCACAGGAGGATGGTATTACACATGTTAATACAAGTCTATGGAGAGGGGAAGGGGGAACAGTGAGCAGCAGCACAAGTGAGACGGGATTCAATGAGACTCCATAGCTACAACAGCTCAGCAAAAGTGCTAATTTCAGAACAAGTACAGGTCAGTACCTCTCTGTAATGTCCTTCATAATCCTGAGGCTGCTTCTGAGTGAGTAAGCGAAGCTTAGGAAGCAGATTCTCCTCTACTTTGCGTGCGCAGTAAATGGCAGCTAGTCTCCACCAACCATGCCTGAGAGAACTGCAAACTAGATGTTCAGCATGTACAGAGGAAAACTACTAAAAAATGCCAGATAGAAGTAATATAGCAGCCAGAAATAGTACTATTCTTGATGTACACACACAGTGCTACTGAAAGGTTAGGCTTTAAAACTAAATAAAGACAGCTTTTTCTTCAGGTGAGCTAAGCCCATTTGTCTGTGGCCTTGGATAATTGTCCATGTTCAGGCAGGCTCCTTTTTCCATACAATAGATATATGATAAATGTTTTCTGCTGGAATCCCCTGTGTGCATACAAGATCCATTTACCTCCCATATTTACCAGGGCAGCTCTCTGAACATTTGGCACCCAACCTGCCCACAGGCCACGGATTCCTCCTTTGGACACAATCGTCACAAATGCGTGATAAACCCCTCGAACTCTGGAAACAGATACGGAAGACAGTCAGAATAGACAAACCTCTATACTACCTTCATTCTGGTTAGCATTTTATCCTGTAATATATGCCCTACAACAACGGAGGGCAGTATTATAGTAGTTATATTCTTGTACATAGGAACAGTATTATAGTAGTTATATTCTTGTACATAGGAGGCAGTATTATAGTAGTTATACTCTTGTACATAGGAGGCAGTATTATAGTAGTTATACTCTTGTACATAGGAGGCAGTATTATAGTAGTTATACTCTTGTACATAGGAGGCAGTATTATAGTAGTTATACTCTTGTACATAGGAGGCAGTATTATAGTAGTTATATTCTTGTACATAGGAAGCAGTATTATAGTAGATATATTCTTGTACATAGGAGGCAGTATTATAGTAGTTATATTCTTGTACATAGGAGCAGTATTATAGTAGTTATATTCTTGTACATAGGAGGCAGTATTATAGTAGTTATATTCTTGTACATACAGTATGAGGCAGTATTATAGCAGTTTTATTCATATACAGAAGAGATAGTATTATAGTAGTTATATTCTTGTACATAGGAGCAGGATTATAGTAGTTATATTCTTCTACATAGGAGCTGTATTATAGTAGTTATATTCTTCTACATAGGAGCAGTATTATAGTAGTTATATTCCTGTACATAGAGGCAGTATTATAGTAGTTATATTCCTGTACATAGGAGGCAGTATTATAGTAGTTATATTCTTGTACATAGGAGCAGTATTATAGTAGTTATATTCTTGTACATAGGAGCAGTATTATAGTAGTTATATTCCTGTACATAGAGGCAGTATTATAGTAGTTATATTCTTGTATATAGGAGCAGTATTATAGTAGTTATATTCTTGTACATAGGAGCAGTATTATAGTAGTTATATTCTTGTACATAGAGGCAGTATTATAGTAGTTATATTCCTGTACATAGGAGGCAGTATTATAGTAGTTATATTCTTGTACATAGGAGCAGGATTATGGTAGTTATATTCTTGTACATAGGAGCAGTATTATAGTAGTTATATTCTTGTACATAGGAGACAGTATTATAGTATTATATTGTCCTAGAGAAAGGCAGTATTATAATTATTTTCTAGTCCATAAACCTCAGTATTTTATAGCCTTGTCCTTTCAGCACCATTAGTTTATTCTGGCAACAGATTTTGCTAGATAGTGCACTGTTATTGCCAGGGTAAAGATAACATGGACTCTGTGCTCAATCGTCAGTGCATGATAGAAGCGAATTCAGAATAGATAAAAAAGGGAGTTTTGCTTAAAGGGGTTATTCAACCCCTATAATGACCCCCCAATGCCCGGGCCCCTCATATAGGTTATACTTACCCCGCTCCCCGGCACCAGTGTCGCTTCTGATCCCCACACAAACCTCCCTAGCATAGTAGGTGACGCTAGGGAGGCTCGTCCTGGTATTGGATGCATCCCCTGAATGTTTTAATGCGTGTGATGGGGAGATGCAGCGGGGATCAGAAGCAATGCAGGTGCCGGGGAGGGGGGTAAGTTTAACCTATATGAGAAGGCCCAGCCATTAGGGAGGGGTCATTATAGGGGTTGGATAACCCCTTTAACATTTTTCTTAACATGTTTCTATTACGGAACTTTGAATTTTTATAGTATGTATATTTAAATGTTGCAATACTTCCTAAATCTTTTTGCGATAATCACTCAGAAACAAACAAGGGGCATTTAAAACCCACCAATAATTTGTGTTTCTAATGTTTTTTTTTAAATTGCTTTATAGGAGAAAACTGAGATGGGAAAAGGTTTTCACTGACAGAGAGGGATCCACTTTACTGGACATGTGCAGCTGGTTATACAAGACCATTCATTTACCATGGTGCCCAACCCTTGTTGATTCCCTTCCCTTTGCTAATGGGTGGCAATTACCTCTGGACTCCCCTCCCCTGAGGAACTGCATTGCTAGAAAGTGGGTGGGGAATGGGCCCAAAGGTCCGGGGATAGGACCAGGCCTTTCTGTCCCGGGAGAGAAAGTCCACCAGCATCGTGGGGGGGCTCCATTTTGATCTTCGTTACTAGGTCTCAAGTTGTCTATATACACCACTGATAATAGGTAGGGTTGCCTATCTGTTACATGACCTACAGAGCAAACCAAGAGAGGTTATAGGACTCCAATCTGTCCTGTGGAGCAATCTGTAAACTGAAAGTGCCACGGCCTACTCTACATTATTTCATAGGAGGAATAAAATACGACAGGTCCTCCTGAATATCAGAGACTATCTGGACTCACCTGGGTGGTTTTCCTTCGAGTCTCCTTTTTCCCTCCATCTGCATCTGAACTTTTACCAGGTCTGTTGGACTAGCGAAAAATTGTCCAATAGCTCCAGCGGTCATTCCCCCCACCACGGCCTTCCTAAAATGAAAAAAAAAAAAAAAAAAACATTCCACACAGCATACAGTATGCATTTTTGGACAACCCTCTGTCCACCTGTAAGGTCACCCTACAAGAAGTCCTTCTGCAAAGATCAGACAGGTGTAGTGCTGTTTTTGGAATAAAATCTGGACAAGCCCTTTATAAGTGGATCCTGACTACAAACAATCTTCTCTGTAGTCACACTCAGTAGAAACTAACCCCTTCCCAATCCCAGCTCTGAATTCTTAAAAATAAATAACACATCTTCAATGTGCGGCTGTTCCCACTGAGGGATAGTGTGTGCCCACAAAGCTCTTGCCTTCATAAAGGTGCTCCTGAATGGATCTGCCCAGTCATAAAGAGAACTGTGCAGCTGTACAGTTACAGCTGCACAGTCCTCTCTATCCCTTTCGTCCACTATTTCCATGACTCGTTTACAGAACAGGAAGATGAATGGTCAGCGATTAGCCTCCTGATACATGCAAATGAGGTGTGGGGCAGCACAGTCAAAAGCTTGAAAATGATTGGAAACAAACCTGAAAAGGCTGGACCAAACCTTTCTCTAAAAAAACATATTCCGAAGTATCACCAAATTATTCAACCAATGAACAAATACTGTATTTATAGTACTTTATGCCGTTTTTTTATTGACCGGCTTGAGGGAGTAGCACTAAAGTCTCACCTCTGGGATAGACTATCTCACGAGCGTGGCTCCATTGTGAATGGCAAACAAGTCACTGCTATGGGACTTCTGAAAATAGGCAAGCGACATTTTCTCATTTGCTTCAATTGGAGCAGAGTTGCAATAACCAGCGCGGCCAACTACACACTGGAGAGAGATGTGCAGTTCCCCCAATGGAGCTACTAGGGGTGGGGGTGTCAGACCCTCGCCGATCAGACATTGATGGACCATCCTGAGATGCGCCTTCAATATAAAAATACTGGACAACCCCTTTAGGCTACATTAGGAAACAAACGTCCCGGCAAAGAAGATAAAAAAAATTGGCTTCTGTGGAGTAAGTGTCAGCCAAGCCGCCAATAAGCCAGCCAAGAAAATAAGCACGCAATACCGTAAATGCAGACTCAGCACTAAAATAACCTAAAGTGAACCCGGTCAGAGGTGCTACCAGAGGTCCATGGTTGGCACAAAACATGGCATGGAAGCAGGCGAGATGGGTACAACAAAAAAAACAAAAAACTAATTTTATTAGGGTACAATTCCTTATTTCTGGCATCAGTAGGACCCGACCGGTTCTGGATTATCATAGAAACCTGTGTAGAACTCACTTGTAAGTGCAGAGAGCAAGAAATCACACAATCTAAAATTATAACCTCAGGGTTTTTGTGAAATCTCACAATATCTCTGCTGGGTTGTCAGAATTTCTGGATTGTCAGATGGTGGATTAAAGGAATTTACCAGGTATAAAACCTTCAGTATTATTTTGGACTGTTTTGATGCGTCGTTTGCATTGCTTTTAGGTGTATGAAGTGACTGCCCCTTGTTTTTACTATTGATGAGCTCTCCTCAGGACAGGTCATCAATATCAGATCGGCGGGGGGTCCGACGCCCGGCGATTCTGCCGATTAGCTGCCTTCTCTGCTCCGTTTACCTTCTTGCTGCAGCAATTGCATTAGCGCCATTACAATTATGGCGCCCCCATTTACTTCTATGGGACGGAGCCGTCCGATAGAAGTGAATGGGGACGCCATACTTGTAATTACAACTGCTTACCCCTGCAATTGCTGCGTGAGCAGGTAAACAGCCGATATCGATGACCTATCCTGAGGTTAGGCCAAAGTGGACAACCCCTTTAAGGACCATAGAAAACAAGAGATGCTAATTTGAATCCTTAAAGGGGTATTCTCATCTTAGACAATGGGGGCATATCGCTAGGATATGCCCCCATTGTCTTATAGGTGCGGGTCCCACCGCTGGGACCCGCACCTATCTCCAGAACGGAGCGGGGAGCGCTGCGCCTGGAGGACCCCAGGTTTCCGGGGGTCCGGCCACCACCAGGCGCAGCTCCCCGCGCCGCTCATAGAAATGAATGGGAGCCGGGCCGTGCATGCGCGGTGCGCTCCCATTCATTTCTATGGAGCCGACGGAAGTAGCCGAGCCAGCGCTCGGCTATTTTCGGCGGCCCCATAGAAATGAATGGAGGGCGGCTGCGCATGCGCATGCGCAGTGCGCCCTCATTCATTTCGGGGGCTCCGTTCTGGAGATAGGTGCGGGTCCCAGCGGTGGGACCCGCACCTATAAGCCAATGGGGGAATATCCTAGCGATATTCCCCCATTGTCTAAAATGAGAATAACCCTTTAAAGGGGTATTCCCATCTGACAAATGTAGTTTGTATAGTTAGATATAGCCATACCAATAATATTACTAATAGAATGTATTTATATAAAATGTACCGTTTAGAAGATTTCCCTATTCGTATATCCAATGTCCCACACACATCAGTCAGGCCGTTGCCCCTAGTTACCATGTAGTAGTGGTGGCTGGCTTGCTCTTGTTCAAACCCGCTCTGAGGTAACTGCTGTATTGTGAACACACATTACATGAGAATGCGGAGACACATCTTAGGGTTGTACCATTTTTGTCTGCGCTTCCAAATGCAAAGAAACGGATCCTGTTCCAAGATCAATTCATCTCTATGGAGCAGGATCCATTTATAAAGTCTGTGTTTTGGACGGATCCTGACCATTGCGTTTTTTGACTGGTAGCGTCCAAAACGCAGATGTGAAAGTACCCTAAGATGTGTCTCCGCATGTTCATGTAATGTGCGTTCACAATACAGCAGTTACCTCAGAGCGGGTTTGAACAAGAGGAAGCCGGCCATCACTACTACACGGCTGTGGTGGTCGTAACTAGGGGCAACGGCCTGACTGATGTGTGTGGGACAATGGAAATACAAATAGGCAAATCTTTTAAACGGTACATTTTATATAAATACATTCTATTAGTACTAATACTGGTATGGCTATATCTAACTATACAAACTACATTTGTGAGATGGGAAAACCCCTTTAATCCCTTGTTTTTCCCTATTTCTGCCCTAACACTAGCAGTGAAATTAAAAAGAGTTCTGCTCTCCAACCAAAATCATTTGGTGCCGCTCACACAGCTGAGGGTTTGTTCCAATGTAGGTAGGTAAGAGCTGCTGCATCCAGGTTACAGAGGGGCTCTAAGGAAGCTGCTCTGGACATCATATGGTTGCCTTAACCAGCGGCTTACCCTGTCTGACCCGGTATCTCCTATGCCTGGTTGCAAAGATCGCCCCTGACAGTGTCACCGTACAGTGAATCCCCACTTATGTCATCTAGTGTTTCTTCTGATACAGACCTCCATCCAAATCCTAACATGTTGGCCTACCTACAGCCACCACTAGAGGGAGCTAACTGCCTTCTGTGTTATTACTGATGCCACGCAGGCAATGTTTTACAGCCAAGCCTGCTGCCGCCCGACACGTCGGCGGTGCCTCAGATCCCACCTTTCATTTTTCAGAGCTCAGGTGGAATCTAATTGGCTGCCATGGGCAATTAGGCCAGTTCTGATAAATGTACCCCTATATAATACCAAATATACACCCACGGGGCCTATGTCCGGTCTCAGCCATACAATACTCCCCATGCATAATGTGCAATATACAACAGGAATACGAGAAATATTCGCCCACCTACCACAGAGGAAACGTCTCGCTCTCCCCTCTTCCAAGTGGCGAGTCACGGAGCTGCTCGTAGGCGACCATCCGGACCCCCGAGTACACTGCGTCACAGGGAAAATACCGTCACTCCATTGTAGAACCCACATTATAGGTCATAAAAATGATAGAAAACGTGTAAAATACAATGAATGGACCCAATCCTAAAGCCTCACATCTATCACAGGACCATCCACATCATAAGCATAGTTGTCAACTGTCCTGAATTTGGCGGGAATGTTCCAGCAAATTCGTGCTGTCCTGGGTCGGAAATGGGCCTGGCTACTGTAAAACACGCCCAAAAGTGGGCGTTCCCCCGACTTATCAGGGCGAAGCTTAGATGTCCCGATTTTAACAACGAAAACGTTGGTATGTATGACTAAGTAAGGAGGTAGATACTGGTACGGATGGTGAGATGACAGTTTTTGTGAGGCTCTGTTCACATCAGTGGATTGGTAATGCGATGATCACCGACTACGCCACTGGATTCATGTATAATGGGCTCCTCTAAGGCAGTGTGGGGTCTCTAACATAGATGTGAACATACACGTAGCTTAAAGGGGTTTTCTGAGTTAAAGGCTATCGACTTTTTTATGATTGCATTCTATTCATTTTGGGCTAAAAATCATTTTTTCAATTGGTCTTTATTAAGAATTTTCAACAGTTTTTCCTCTACAGCTTTCACTTTCAGTGGATCTACAGACTGCTGCTTTTGGCTTCACAGCTGAATCTGTCAGGGAGCTGCTCTGACGGCTCCATCTGTAGCCTTTATCTGTGAACTCCTGACAGTACATAAACACTCATCATAGCTACATTCTTATCAGTGTTTTATCTCTTATGAGTGTTTATGAGCTGTCAGGTGTTCAGAGACAAGGGCCACATATGGCGCCATCAGAGCAGCTCCCTGACTAATTCACTGTGAAGCAGAATGCAAATCAGTCCCAGATCCACTGAAAGTGAAAGCTGCAGAGGGAAACTGTTGAAAATTTTTAATAAAGATCAATTGAAAAAATTATTTTTAGCCCCTGATGAGTAGAATGCAATAATTTCCCCAAAGCTGTCCATAACTTTTAATGATATTGACAACTTATCCTAAGGGTACGACTGGTGGGGGTCCAACTCCTGGCATCAACTATTCCCTGCCGTCTCTGAAAACAGAACTAACACAACGTACAGAGATTGAAGCACAGCGCCATCCAAAGTGTAGTGGCCGTGTCGGGTTACTGCACCTCAGCTTCTATTCAATTGAAGGGTAACCGGGCAGGGCTATGCTTCTCAATCCACTTAGAGACTGCAGGACCTCCACCGATCAGATATTAATGACCTATCTTGAGGATAGGTTGCCAATACCATTAACTCGGAAACTCCTTCAAAGAGCATCTGTCAGAAGGATCAACCCTACAAAACCGGGCATACAGCCTGGTATGGTCGATCATGCTGATAAAAACAATACCCGGATTATGACAATAGATGGTCCCACTGATGAGAAAAATGGATTTGTATTCATATTCAAATAAGGTTACTGGAGCACCGAGGGGCTGTCCAGAGCCCTCGGAGCACCAGATTGTTATACCCCTTCAGATTTGGTCCCTCACCCCTTCCCCTGGATTGACAGGGCTAGACATATGCCTGTGCCGTGTGTCCCGGTCTCAGTGCTTGCACAGTGCTGTGTCTACCGGTTTCTGCTCTTCTTGGAGGACAGCAGAAGCGCCGAGATCGCTAGACACACCGCAGGCGCCAGGTATCGGCGCTTGGTAAATGGGAATCGGTAATGTGCACGCGCCAAGACCGGGACATGCGCAGGTGAAAGAACACTGGGCTAGACCAGAAGTCTAGCCCTGTCCATCCAGAGGGACTAAAGCTCAAGGGGTGTAACAATCTGGTGCTCCGGGGGCTCTGGCCAGCCCCTTGGTGCTCTAGTAGGCTTATTTGTATATGGATACACACCCAGTTCTCTCATCAGTAGGGCCACCTACTGTCATAATCAGGGTATTGTTTTTATCAGCGGCGGCACCATGTCGTGTAACCGGGCCGGCACTGCGTCGTGTAAAGGTTCTCCCCTCACGTTGCTCTCAGGCCTTCCATAACTATACACAGATATTACCAATGTGGCGATAGACTGCTGGCGTCGCCCCCTGCCAGAGCTTCAGCAGCCCTTCCTCCTGCACAATCCCCACTGCCGTGCGCACCATCCCTCTGTAGGGCGCGCTCCCTTCTCCAGACCGCTTCAGTGCCGCCTCGCCTTGTATCTGTAGACGTGTTTTGGTGAGATCCAAAGGGAATGTCACTGTAAAGACAACATGGCTGTAACATCCAGTAGCAGACATAGGCATAACGTGTACAGGTGTTCCCCTAACCCTTCCCCCCCACAAACAGCGCCACTCCTAGGCCGTGTCTGGTATAGCAGCGCAGCTTTATTCAATACCAGACACAATCCAGGGATAAAAATTCTGCAGTTTCCTTTATTCTAATCCGTACAACCTCTTTAACCATGATATTTCACACGGAGAGCAAAAAACGGACACGCAGACCAAACATGGATCCTTCATGAACTGAATTTTTCACAGACGTCAAACAGGCACAGAAACATGGCGACATTCACACGACTGTATGTATTCTGCGGTCCGCGAAATATGGACGACATCCGTGTTCCATCATTTTTTTTTTTTTTTGCAGATCCATTGACTTCTATGGCTCTGCGGTCTGTATTTTTCAGCCAAGTGTAGTATATATTGCAGAACGGACATACGGATGTGGAAAGCACATGGATGTCCGTTTTTTCAGGGACCCATAGAAATGAATAGGTCACGGATACAAACTGCAGTCATGTGACCTCTGTTTGTTGTCAGTGAATTGGAACTTGACTGATGTACTTATTATGTTACATTTTGTTTCCATCGAGAGGATAAAAACCCATTTGGACCTCACACTTCCCACCAGTGTAGACTGGGAGCTTAGTCCATCAGCATCATCATACTGTTTACTAGCCTGAAAGTTTGCTACAATGTATCAGCGCAGGTCATATATAGCAGTCTGGAGTCCAGGCTGTCTAGTAGATACAACTGTAGCAAAACATCTGCTGTGAGAGGTATCAGGTTTCAGGCTCCACATTTCAAGGGGTGGCATATCCACAGGTGGGACCTTCATGTACAGTACCGTCAGAACTTGGGTCCTCCAGCCCCCATCTTGTGACTGCTGTGAATGGAGAGGTGGCCGCACATGCACAGCTGTCACCAGTCACTTCTATAGGAGTACCAAAAAATAGCTGAGCGCATGTGCTGCTGCAAGATGGAGTCGTGTGGCTATGCCAAAAAAATGCTCCTTTAGGAATAACCTTTTAAACTGATTTTCCAGGAGTAGAATATGGATGACCTACCTTCAGGATATCTGATCGGTGGAGGTACCGATTGCCAGCACCCCTGCCGATCAGCTATTTGCTCTCACTGCTCACAACAGCGCCATCCATTGCATAATGGCCGTGCATGGTATTGCAGTGCAGTCCCATTCATGTGAGCTGCACATAGGTCGTATGACCAATGAATGTGACATCACTGGTTTAGGAGGTGGCCGCGACGCTTACCGGAGCTGATCGGTCGGGGTGCTCGCAGCCAGACCTCCACCGATCAGATACTGATGAGAGGTCATCGATATTTTACTCCCCCAAAACTTCTTTAGCCAGTTAATGTTTCTATTCACTGACAGCAAGCAGAGAAGGTAAAAACAGTGAAGAATTGAAACACCAAGTGCATTCGAAAGTTGCAGAACTTTTCATTAGTAGGGGTTAGACATATTTATATGTGAAATCTGAATATAGAGGGGAAGGTCATGTGACTCAAAACACATCACGTGACGCACACCCCAGCATCCCCCCCCCTCCTTCCCTCAAAGTAAGCTTGACAAACTCAGGACATATTATAATAAGCTGCAGTAGAACTACAAATAACAGCATGCCTTGAAACGTGTTTACAGAACATGCTGGGACTTGTAGTCCCAAGAGCTAGGACTGTCGGCGACAATGACAGCAAGGACACACACAGCATATACCTAGCTCGGCCACACTGGCCGCACAGGCGGACAGGACAAACTTGCTGAGCCGGGGCCATGTGTCCGGCAGAGCCCTGACCTCAGGCGCCATCACGGGGCAGAGCCTGGTGCAAAGAACCCAAACAGACCCCCTCTACCTCCCGTCCACATGGGTGCGTGACGTCACGACACCCGCAGGGAATGACGGGAAACGTAGTTTGGACTTGCTAAAGGCGATTGTCAATAAAGCCCGCCCCAGAGCCGAGCCTCCGCTTCTGATTGGCTGGCTGAAAGGTAAGCAGACGCTGATTGGTTGCCACGGATCTCCTCGCGCTCTCCTGTCATTTGTCCAGCGGCCACGCCCTCTTCGTGACGTCCGGGACGGCTGCCAGCAGGAGCTGGGGTAGGTGCCAGTCAGGTGGCATTAGGCTTCAGGATGCTGGAGGGGATTGATGGGCTGTGCTACTCAGCGCTGGGCCTCCTGCTGGCCCTCCTGGCCGTACAAGGGGCCAAACGTTACCTCTTCAGAAATAGCCGGAGCTTTCCTGCACCTCCCTGTATCAGCGGCTGGATACCATGGCTGGGGGCTGCGCTAGAGATGGGCAAAGCCCCCCTGGAATTTATAGAACAAGCCAGACAGAAGGTAAAAGGGTTTTGTCTCCAGTGCATATTGTGGAACCACAAATCCCAGCATGCTCCAGGAACCTGATGGTGTCAGGGCATGCTGGGAGTTGTAGTTTTTGTTTTTCTACAAATTTTGCTGCAAATGTGGGGCATAATTCCTGACAAGCATGTTTTAGTAAATAATCCATGAAATTATAATTCTAGAGCATCTTTTTTAGTGCTGTCTTGCACCATTCCTCTGTTATTCCTCTTGGAAATATGTGAATAAATTCACAACTGGGTGTTACCAGTTGGGGGGGTCCTTACACAGTCTGATACTGTCAGCAACGATCAGACAGGGTCAGGGTACGGCCACGCCACCAGGTTTTCTGAGGCAGGTTTACAAGCCAAAACCAGGAGCAAAAAAAAAAAGTTGTATCTGGCCTTTTTAAACTTTCCTGATTTTGGCATCCAAAATTGCCCCAGGAAACTGGCGGCGTGGCTGTACCCTGAACCTGTCCGATCGTTGCTGACAGTTTCAGACTGTGTAAGGACACAGTTCCTTGACAAAGGGAATAGTAACACCCAGTTGTCTATTAGGAATAATAGAGGAACCAGTACAACACAGAGTTTGTCCTGAGCTATGGGTCTATGATCTAATAACCTGCACAGTCTGATTTCCTTTGTTCAGCATGGTCCAGTCTTCACGGTCATGGCGGCTGGGAACAGGCTTACTTTTGTGAGCGGAGAGGAAGGAGTGTCGAAGTTCTTCACTTCCAAGCAGGTGGATTTCCAGCACGCCGTGCAGAAGCCAGTCCAGTACACAGGTAACCGCAGGGGGAACCTGTCATCTCTCCTACTTGCCTTCCCCGTGTAATTACAATTCTGGAGCATCTATTCTTATTACTCTATGTTGTGCCATTCCTCTATTATTCCTGCTAAAAGTTATGAATGAATTGCTAGTCAGTGCTGGCAGTGTCAAACTGTGCAGTGACACCCCTCCTTGACAGGTAACACCCAGCTGGACCTTCATTGCAGACTTTTAGCAATTCATTTATAACTTCTAGCAGGAATAATAGAGGAATGGTGCAACACAGTGTCATAAGAATAGACAAATGATTTTCTGCTGGCAACTCCTGCAGCATAGTGGAGCAGCTGGGTATACTGTATGGGGCAATTGCTTATCCTGCAATTCCAGGGCTAAATATTGACTTTCCGTCGCACTTGCATTATTTTGCCTGTGGGGAAAGAAGGTCACATGACTTGCGCCGACCCTGGTTGCATGCCGTCACGGTGAAGTGATGGAATTGCCACCATGCATCTTTGGGGAGAAATTTTGTAATAGCTTTGCAGCATTTTTGGCTTTAAAGGGGTTGTCTTGCCTTGGAGCCCACAACCCCTATCATCCAGAGTTGTGGTCCTGAGCATAAAAAGGCAGGTGCATCTGTCCGTGGTCCTGCTGCTGCTGCTCTGTTCCTGGTCGCATCTGGTCCCCGCGGCGCCATGAAGCTGATGGGTCCCGTGACATCTGCAGCCAATCATAAGCCTCAGCTTAGCTTGACCTTTACTTCAGGTACTATTCAAGCAGATGTGACCTCCGAGACCTGTGATTGGTCGGAACCCAGCTACGTGGCCACGAATAGAGCAACAGCGGGCCGGTGCGTCTGATTTTTTATGTTCAAGGGCTCAGGTCCAGTCGACAGAGGCTCCAAGGCCGGACAACCCCTTTAAGAAGTTCCAAAAATTTTCAAAAAAAAAAAAAACTGTAACTTTCTACTCCAAAAGTAGGAGAAGTAGGTGTGGGTTTCATTAAGGGGGCGTGGCCTTTAACTTTTTTTCCCCCAGCTTTATTGATACTATAGCCCAAAAATGTCACACATTTTGGCGCAAATCTACCCTGATGTACAGTGAAATCCTATGCGGTCGTCCTCCTGGACCCTGCCGTGCTCACACATGTTCTTCTCTTCTATTTTAAAGCTTCTATTGGGAAGGAGAACTTCTACAAGGCGCACAGCAATATCCACGACATGCTGAAGCTGAGACTGTCCCAGAACAGGCTGGGTCCCTACATCCCCCGCATGTGCAAGGAGTTCAATGCACAGCTGGGGCAGCTGGAGTCCCAGGGCACCGAGGACCTGTATGACCTGGTAAGGTAAGGACTGCAGGGAGCAGTGTGGTTCACAGGCTCCTCCCACAAACAACAAAGCCACACCCCTTACTGAAACAGACAGAGAACTGTCCTTATAAATCTGGAGGTGCTCAATGCTTATTTACATATGGATTGAAAGTAATCAATTTTTGCTGTTTTAAACAGCAGAGACCCAGAGGCAATGTCTGCAATCGGCAATAATAGTAATAATGCCAATCGTAGACATTTATCCCTTCAGATGCCGTGAAATGTGAGGCAGCTTTTCTGGGAGCACTGGATAACAAAGGTCCACCTAAGGGTTTCAATATTGTCAGAGCTTGGATCTTCTGGTACTCTGGTTGGCCAGTCCGACCCTGGTAATGGCTATTAGAGGGGTTTTCCAGGAATTCATATATGGATGACCTCTGCTCAGCATAGGTCATCAATATCAGATTGCCAGGGTTCTGACTCCCAGCACCCCCGCCGATCAGCTGTTTGAGGAGACCTCTTTTTTGGCCATGTGATGTCATACTCTTTGGTCATGTGGCCTAGTTGCAGCTCATTGCCGTTCAAGTGAATGGGCCTTGGTTGCAATACCAAGCACAGCCACTATACAATGTATGGCACTGTGCCTAGTAAGATGAGAGGAGACCATATGGCTCTCCGAAGCAACATAGCCTCTTCAAATAACTTATTAGTGGAGGTGCCAGGAGTCGGACCCCCATCGATCAGATAATGATGACCCATCTTGAGGATCGGTCATCAGTATAGGTGTCCTGGAAAACTCCTTTATCCAACTAACTATTTTGCCTGGGCTCGGGCTGTGGGAAAAGTACATAAAGGCTATGTACACCTTTGGAGGCAATTTTTGTCTATGATTGTATTTTACTCATTTTTGGCTAAAATCATATTTTCAATTGGCCTTAATTGAAAAATAATAAAGTCATTCTGCCACAAAGGGTTAACTGTCTAGCTATGAGAATCCTACTTATTACTTTCACTTTGTGCCAATCATCTAATTACCCTTATCTCTAAATTACTAAGAAGTCGTAAACACTTATTTAAGCCACATTCTTATCAGTTAGATAAGGATTGAGCTTTAATGAGTGTTTATAAGGTCAGAGATCAGAGATAAGGAGTCTGTCTGCTCGCCAGGTGACGGAAAAGACATAAAATCCACAGGCTGCTTCAATGGGGAGTGTAAAATCCGATCAATGGGGATTTTCTCCATTCACCTCAATGGGGAGCGTAAAATCCGCACCAAATCGGCATGCAAATCTGCACGTAAATCCGCAACAATTGATGCAGGTTGGCCGCATGAATTTCCCGGCGAACACCTGTGGATTGTCCGCACATAAATCCTGAAGTGTGCATTTACCCTTAGAAATCGAGTCGGGAATAATTGCTATTAAAACCTGCTTTTATTTTTACTTTCGGCTCTATTCACTGCATCCCGATTTCTAACAGTGATATCTTCTTATGTAGTGAAGGTATTGCTGTCATTCTGGTATTGGTGGAATGCCAGCTTTCAAACAATACAAAGCCCAAATCTCTAGCTGATGCCAAACCAGAGATATGAGCAGGTAAAGCAGCCACCCCCCTCCCTTTCAGTCTGGAGGAGGAGGTAGAGCAGTAACAGAGCTGACAGCCTGCAAGAGGAAAGGAAAAATAGTAAAAAATATATAAAAATGTGGCATTATCATCGTCATTGTACGGACCCACATAAAAAAGCTATGTTTTTTTACCAGTGAACACTGTAAATAAATTCCACAAAATAATGTTAAAATTGCTGTGTTTTTTTAACTTTGCCCCTAAAAATAAAATAATAAAAGTTGTTTACTACATCAAATTAACCCCAAAACCTTCAACTAATCCTGCAAAATAAAAAAAAAATTTGCAAGAAAAAAATTATGACTGCTGGAACACAAAGGGGGGAAATATTATTGGTCTTTAAGCTAAAAAAGGAGACTCACTCCAATGCAAACAAGATGGCGGCCCGAGACCAGAGCTGAGGACGCCGGATCAGAAGATTCGGAGGGAGAGAGCATGTCAGACCGCATGGAAGATGCGAGTGTAGGTATTTTCGCTAAGGGATTCCTGACCAAGGCCCTCTCATGCACCCTAGCCCTTCTTGCTGCAGAACTGGCTGAGGACAAGTGAGATATACATCAGATTGGAGGCCATGGTGGAGATACTAGAACACGCTTACCAGGAACACTTGGCCTTCGCCCAAGCCGTGGGTGACAAGATGGCGGAGCATAGTTCTGAGATTAATCAGGCCTACATTTTACTGGAGGATCAGGAAAACCGGAGCAGACAGAGGAATGTTCTACTGTGGACTGGGGACCCACATCTAGTTTCTCTCTGCACTATTCTGTTTAACTGACTTTGATCTCCCTCTAACTGGGTGGCTGGGTCTCTCCAACCCATCCCCCCTTCACCTCTATGCCAAGCCTGGATCACGAGGTGGCGAGGAGCGGAATGACTGGTCTAGGTGGGGGAACCGTTGTTCTGCCACTCTTAGTGTTATTGCCCTTTCATAATTTGTTTTATCTCTAGTTTTCTTAATATTTGTTGATTTGTTTATAATTTTAGACCTATATATCTGGTGTTCTCACCGATCGGCACTTCCCACAAACCTTGGGCCTTCTTTTTTGGTGCAGTAGTGCTATTAGTTGAACTGCTTACACTCATGAAGAAAGACAAAGTAGATATTCTTTTATTTCAAGAAACCTCACTTCGACACTGGCAAAGTGCCTTCTATGTAACACCATGTGTTTGATAAGTGGTACTAGTGGTTTCTCGGGGATGCATAAGTTGCTTGATTTTATGTTCAAAGATGTTCTGGTAGATCTTCAGGGGAGATTCCTGCTGCTCAAGGGCCTTATTTGAAATGTATACGCCCCTAACACCCATACTTCTCAGGGAGGTTTTGCAGAAAGTGTCCATGTTCACTGATGGCATCTTGATCCTGGGGAGTATCACATTAGACCCCCTGATAGATTATTTCTCTTTCACAACCCTTTTACTGCGCCTTAAGAGGTGTCAAGAGTGCTCTTCAAAGCCTCCACCTAATAGATATTTGGCGCTTATTGCACCCGACAGAGTTCGATTATACTTTTTTCTCCAACCCAGACCGCAGTTACCACAGACTAGATTATTTTCTTTTGGACAGCAGGATCCTTCCCCAGGTAGTACATTCAACTATCGGTGTTATATCTATATCAGACCATGCCCCTATCCTTCTAAAGGTTGCTTTGCAGGATGTTCAGCCTCGAGACTGGACCTGGTGGACCAATTGAATCCCACTTTAGTGGATTCCGAAAAAGCTCTCACGGACAGGCTGAACACTTATTTCCAACATAACTCTTCCTCAATGCCGAACCAGGCTGCCATTTGGGAAGGTCACAAAGCATATATGAGGGGAGAATTTATCTCTTCAGACTCCCACCTGAAGAAGTCGAGGTCTCAAAAACTCTCTACGTTGCTCAATTCCATATCGAAACTAGAACTCCTTCAGACATTAACGGAGAGAGAGCAGGCACAGCTAGCTGTCTTGCGTAACGACCTTAAAGCTTCAAGGCTTCTTCTGCACACACTTATTTAAAAGCCAAGCACAGGACATGGGGACAAAGGGGACAAGGTCATGGTTGCCCTAGTTCATAAAACTAAGCAAAAAAACATATTTAGACAAATCCCCCCCAAAAACAAAGTACTCACCTTTACTGAAGATATAGTTGCCCAATTTTCCCAATTTTACAGTAGCCCCCATAACCTACGACAGGAGGAATCCGAGCATGACCGCGACCTCCGCAACAGTCATATACGGCATTTCCTAGACGCACCTTACCTCCCCCCAATGTCAACTGCAGATGGGGAAAGCTTGATGTTACCAGTCACATCTTCAGAAAACAGGCACCTACTAGCGTCCACCCCGAATGGAAAAGCCCCAGAGCCAGACGGCTACCCCATATTGTGCTACAAGACGTTCTCTCCTACTTTATTGCCACACATTACATTCTACCTGAATTGGCTACTTTCCGGCTGCTCTCCCCACTGCAAGCCTTGGAAGCACACGTAAGCATTCTACATAAGGAGGGGAAGGATCTCACTAACTGCAGTAGCTATCATCCCATCTCGCGCCTCAACACAGACATAAAACTATGGACAAAATTGCTTGCTTCCAGACTGGCCTCCGTGATTCCCAAGCTCATTGGCCCGGAGAAGACTGGATTTGTCTGGGAGCCGGGAAGGTATCCTCCGTATAGGTCATCAATATCAGATCGGCGGGGGGTCCAACACCCTTCACTATTAGCAACGGGACTCGCCAGGGCCCTCACTTTTTATTTCTTTACTTGAACCACTGATTCAGGCAATTAGACAAGACCTCCTGATTCAGGGACTGCGAGTATCTGCAAAAGACCATCAGATGGCCAACTTTGCAGATGACATGCTTCTAGTCATTATCAACCCAGTACAAGCCTTTCCTGCCTTAATCTCACTATATCTAACTTTAAATAAACAGGGGAGTTTTATCAAACTGGTGTAAAGTAGAACTGGGTTAGTTGCCAATAGCACCTTTCATTTTCCAAAGGAGCTATGAAAAATGAAAGGTGGAATCTGATTGGTTGCCATGGGCAACATGTCTAAGTGTGAGGTTCTGGGAATCAACATACCCTTGGCTGTTAGAAGTGAACTGTCGACTCTTTACCCCTTGTCTTGGACCTCACATTATATTAAATATCTAGGAATCAGGATTTCAGGCAGACCTGAGGAGATCTACAAGTTTAATTATGTCCCTCTCCTTAAGTATGTTGCTGCTCAGTTACGTGAACTGGATGTTCCACTAATGTCCTGGATTGGGAGAACACACCTACTGCAGACCTGTGTCCTCCTTACGAGGGATTCACCAAACTTTTTCCAGGTTCCTGTGGAAATAATCTAAACCTAGAATAGCTTACATTCTGTTGGTCCTTCCCAAGAAGCTGGGGGGCTTCGGGTTTCTGGACATTAATCTATACTATAGAGCTACAATATTGCCTTTGCTTACAGAACTATGAGCTCAGCAGTGACCACAATTGGGTTTTCTAATAGCCATAGCCACCTTAAACCCAGCAGACCTGGCCAGCTTATGGCTTCCAGAAACTTCACAGTTCCTTATCCTTAAACTTTTCCATAACACTCTTCACAATGTTAAAGATTGGAACTTGCCATCCTCTTTAATGCCAACTCTATATTTTTTTTTCATATACCCTCGATCAGAACTACCAAGATCCTTTAAGTTTGTGGAACAAATTGGCAACAGTCCCAATAGGACAACTTCTGAGGAACTTCTCCCGGCACTTTCTACAATCTCAGTTTTGGTATGACTCAGTCCTCTGAAGCTAATTACCTGCTCTTTAGTTCTGTTGGTCAGCAGTTTCTGACTAAGTTTGTGAAGTGAGACGGGACATGGCTGGAACATGTTGTTGGCATGACATCCCCTCCAAGGCACCTTCTATCTTCTTTTTATAAAAGATTGGTGACCAATGGAGCACCTTCATGTCCTCCTCCTGGGAGAGAGAACTTCACATCTCGCTCAAGGACAGGGAGGTTCAGGTGATACTAGCTAGAACACATGGTGCAGCTCACTGGATATGGTTGCAAGGATGTACCCCTTTTCACCAAATGTCTACTGGAGATGTGGACAGTGCCCGAGGAGTGCCCTATAATCTCAAGGTACTGGAAAGCCGTTGAGGAAAACATTAATGATGTTTGCCAAACCACCATCACCCTCTCCCCTCAATTAGTCCTGCTGAACCTGCCCTCGTCGGATTATAAAATCTCCGAAACCTCCTTACCAGCCCTGTTAGTCATGGCAGCAAACTGCTCATGCCTCTGCAACGGCTAAATCCAAACCCACCCTCCATCCAGGAGTGGATCTCCAAAGTTCAACAGATCTACAGGTTGGAGGAACTCACCAGATGGGAATCGGGGTCACATGACAAATTCCTCATACTTTGGAGCCCTTGGACAAAGTGGTGGAAGTCCCATCCTGCAGGCCCTACCCTGGGCAACTCTGGGTATGGAAAATGGGCCCCTTCCCTCTCTACAAGAGTGGGTTATCACCATATGTACTGGGTATACGTGACTTGCAGAGGTTTGCTATACCTGTTATTTATTTTTCTTTATTCTTTCCTTTACATGTTAACTGGCTTTGACAATATATGTCTTTGCACTTGAAAGTGCTGTCAGATGTTCTGTTTGAATGTCTCAAAAATGTAATAAAGGTTTTACCAAAAAATAATAATAATAAAAAAAATGTCATTGTGTCCCCTGATTTGTGCGCCCACAAGATTTACTGCAGACACATATTAAAAATCTACAATAAAATAGTGACATTTTTGGGAGGGTTTTTCCAATTTTAATGTGACTGTTAAGGTCACATTAAGGAGGTTAAGGTTTTGTTGCAGTATAAATCATGGGGGAGGACTGCGGCTGCTGTTGAGACAGGAGGTGGATTTAAGATTACCTCCTCCAAATGGATAATAGTTAAAATGATACGACAATCCATGAATAGCGAAAAAAAAGCTCATGTTAAAGGGGTATTCGGAAATATAGGTGACGTCCACTGTGAGCTTAACAGGTCCTTGTAATTCTCTTGTCAGGCGCGTCATGTATCCGGCCGTGGTGGACAACTTGTTTGGAAAAGGGATGTGCCCTACTAGTAAGGATACCATAAAGGAATTTCAGGAGCATTTCCGGAGGTTCGATGACGGATTTGAGTATGGATCACAAATACCTGAGTGGTTTCTAAGGTAAGTGACTCCCCAACCTCCCCCACATATCATATCTGGTAATGAGATATGATAAGTGTAAGCTCCTGTGACTAAGGCTACTTTCACACTAGCGGCAGCACGGATCCGGCACCTAAAGGGTGCCGACGGATCCGTACTGCTGCTGATACATGTGTGGAGCCGGAGCAGCGCTCCGGCCCCACACATGTTGACACATACACAGAGAACGTACATACACACACATACACACAAACACATACATACTACATACTCCAGCCCGGGATGCGGCAGCACGTCTTCACGCGCCTCCTGCGCGCAGTGATGACGATTCCCCAAAGCGCCCTCTGCTGGGCGGCAGTGGGGAAACGTCATACCTGCGCGCAGGAGCGCGTGAAGACATGCTGCCGGCGTCCCTGGCTGGAGTATGTAAGTATGTATGTGTATGTATGTTTGTATGTATTTCTGTATATGTGTATGTATGTATGTATGTATGTATGTATGTCTGTCTGTCTGTCTGTTTCTCTGTAGCCGGATCTGGAATGACCCCCCATTGCAAGTCAATGGAGGACAGATCCGGATTACTGGTGTGTCACACCAAACGGATCCGTCCCCATTGACTTGCATTGGGGGTCATTCCGGATCCGTCTTGGTGCGGATGCCTGGACTGGAGAGCAAACCGCAGCATGCTGCGGTTTGTTCTCCGGTCTGAAGACGGAACAGAATGCTTTCAGGAGCATTCCTTTGTCTTCAGTTCAGTTTTGTCCCCATTGACAATGAATGGGGACAAAACTGAAGCGTTTTTTTCCGGTATTGAGCCCCTATGACAGAGCTCAATACCGGAATTTAAAAACGCTAATGTGAAAGTAGCCTAAGAGCTTCCTGTGTTGTCCTTATATGCCAGTGGCACAGACAGGTTTTTTCCTTATGGAGTAGAGTTAATTTGCATAATTTTCCCAGGAAGCATTGCCTGTAAGGCTCACCACACCAGTAGAAATTGTGGTGTGTATATATACAGTACAGACCAAATGTTTGGACACACCTTCTTATTTAAAGAGTTTTCTGTATTTTCATGACTATGAAAATTGTAGATTCACGCTGAAGGCATCAAAACTATGAATTAACACATGTGGAATTATATACTATGATGAGCTTCAAGAGGTAGTCACCTGGTCACCTGAAATGGTATTCCAACAGTCTTGAAGGAGTTCCCAGAGATGCTTAGCACTTGTTGGCACTTTTGCCTTCACTCTGTGGTCCAGCTCACCCCAAACCATCTGGATTGGGTTCAGGTCTGGTGACTGTGGAGGCCAGGTCATCTGGCGTAGCACCCCATCACTCTCCTTCTTGGTCAAATAGCCCTTACACAGCCTGGAGGTGTGTTTGGGGTCAGTGTCCTGTTGATAAATAAATGATGGTCCAACTAAACGCAAACCGGATGGAATAGCATGCCGCTGCAAGATGTTGTGGTAGCCATGCTGGTTCAGTATAAATCCCCAACAGTGTCACCAGCAAAGCATCCCCACACCATCACACCTCCTCCTCCATGCTTCACGGTGGGAACCAGGCATGTAGAGTCCATCCATTCACCTTTTCTGCATTGCACAAACACACGGTGGTTGGAACCAAAGATCTCAAATTTGGACTCATCAGACCAAAGCACAGATTTCCACTGGTCTAATGTCCATTCCTTGTGTTCCCTTCTGCTTGTTGCCTGTCCTTAGCAGTGGTTTCCACCATGATGGCCTGCTGCACACAGTCTCCTAACAGTTGTTGTAGAGATGTGTCTGCTGCTAGAACTCTGTGTGGCATTGACCTGGTCTCTAATCTGAGCTGCTGTTAACCTGCGATTTCTGAGGCTGGTGACTCGGATGAACTTATCCTCCGCAGCAGAGGTGACTCTTGGTCTTCCTTTCCTGGGGCGGTCCTCATGTCAGCCAGTTTCTTTGTAGCACTTGATGGTTTTTGTGAGTGCACTTGGGGACACTTTCAAAGTTTTTCCAATTTTTCGGACTGACCTTCATTTCTTAAAGTAATGATGACCACTCGTTTTTCTTTACTTAGAATTTGTATTATGGCAAGAAAAAAGCAGCTAAAAGTCTATTCAGTAGGACTATCAGCTGTGTATCCACCTGACTTCTGCCCAAGACAACTCATGGTCCCAACCCCATTTATAAGGCAAGAAATCCCACTTATTAAACCTGACAGGGCACACCTGTGAAGTGAAAACCATCTCAGGTGACTACCTCTTGAAGCTCATCAAGAGAATGCCAAGAGTGTGCAAAGCAGTAATCAAAGCAAAAGGTGGCTACTTTGAAGAACCTAGAATATAAGACATATTTTCAGTTGTTTCACACTTTTTTGTTAAGTATATAATTCCACATGTGTTAATTCATAGTTTTGATGCCTTCAGTGTGAATCTACAATTTTCATAGTCATGAAAATACAGAAAACTCTTTGAATGAGAAGGTGTGTCCAAACTTTTGGTCTGTACTGTATATATATATATATATATATATATATATATAATTTATTTTTTCTTAAAGGGGTTATCCCATAACTAATGTAAAAAATTAAAATCAGACATCGTATAGTAAATGACAATATGTTTCTAACAAAGCTAGAACCAGCCCTGTACCTCACATGGATCCAGAGATCTCCACATTTATTGCTCTGCTAGATTTATATCAAGCTGACAGCTCAAGGGGAGTGTCTTTTCTGCTGCTGCTAAGGGGGCGTGTCCATGCTCTCCCTATCACAGCTCAGGAGGCGTGTCTCAGCTCTCCCTATCACAGATCAGGAGGTGTGTCTCAGCTCTCCCTATCACATCTCAGGAGGCGTGTCTCAGCTCTCCCTATCACAGCTGAGGAGGCGTGTCTCAGCTCTCCCTATCGCAGCTCAGGAGGCAGTTGAAGGATGAACTGGGCATGTGCGGCCATCTCAATGAGCAGGACAAAGAAATAAGAAAAAAGTAAACAGCAGGTGGAGCTTTACACATACATTTTATTGAATAACTCAGTGGCTATACTAAATGTTTAATTACATGCAATTACAAAAGTGTTCAGATCCAGGTGCTGGTTTGAAAACAGTAGAAAATTTTTCGTGGGACAACCCCTTTAAAGGCAGAGACTAGAATAACCAAAATAGCCAAATATTCACATTCCTGATCAATGTACACCTTGAATTATGGTGGCGATATACATGTGGACACTATACATTTTTTTGTAAAATTTAAATTTTTTTACCTAGGCAGCAATAGATTAGACATTGCATTGAATTCAGCATAAAAGAGGAGGAGCCACAGGTAGGGGAGGAGAAAGCAAGGGCTATGCATGTCCATGAAGGGCAGGTGACTCTCTGACTAAATGGCAATCAGTTAACAATGGCAGCTGTAACAGCTACTTCTCAGGAAGAAGAGACACTGGAAAGCCCAGGGACAGGGCGAGAAGAGATAAGTGCTGTAATATGAAGGGATAAAAGTCGATCACCCGGTGTAATACTTTGTACTTTGCTATATACGTAGTGATATTCTGGCTGATAAAATTCCTATGGTAAGTTAATATATAATGTAGTATATACAGGTAATATCCAGTATCCAATATACGCCAGCTAATATCCAGAGTAACCTCCTTGTGCAGCATGGACAGCAGCTAGACCGGATAGGAGTGACCCCACAAGCTCCTGGTAGGAACTCAATGGGTGACTACCCTATAGGACCAAAAGCTGGAGATCATGTCGAAGTCAGTAGTCAATGTGCTGTTATATAGGAGCATAACTGAATGACATAGGAAGAAAATTCAGCACTAAGTTCTGTGCTGTGATCTGGTAGGAGCACAAAGGTCGATCACCGGGAGGAATACATTGTACATTTTTATACGGATAGTGACCGTGTGGATGATATATGTAGAGGGAAGTGCTGGGATGTATGCGCATATATGTATATATGTATATGCATGCATGCCCTCATATTAATGTAGCATGCGTATGCATATATATACATGGGCCTTATGTACATGTGTATACTCTGTGGGCCTTATATGCCACATGTGTATATGTGGTTGGCCCAGGGTCAATATATATGAATATATATGTATAGCCCCATGCCTATATAATGCCCCTGGTTGTTGTTGTATAAAATATTGTCCCCATTCAACATATATATATATATATATATATATATATATATATATATATATATATAAATATATATATATATATATATATGTGCATACATGGATATGTATGCATGCCCCCTTTATTGCATACATACCCATGTATGCACAAATGTCCCCCAGCGTCCGGGTGCCCCCTTCCCCCGAGATGGTGACCTGATGACTGAACAATTAGTCCAGTTTCAGGCACATCAAAGGGCAGAGGATCGATAAGATCCTCTGCCCTTTTGATAAACACCTCCGGCAGCGCCGGTTTCCCCTGGCCCCTGTGTGCCACGCACCTCCGGCGCTGTAATTACAGCGCCGGAGATGCATAGCAATCCCCAGGCGGGAGGATCAAAGGGATCCTCCGCCCGGGAACCAGCGCAGGAGTGACATCACATCACCGCACCAGCCCACGTGCACACAGCTGCCGGGAGCATGGGAGCAAGCGTGGACGGGTTTAAATAACCTGGCCACCTTACACTCTTCAGATTGAGCCGTGCATTCCTGCCTGAAGCGAGGATCGTCCCCTGAAACGAGCAAGACGAGAATTAACCCCTGGACGATGAGCAACTCCTCCTAGAAACGAGCATTACCTTGGGCTGGCTGAGTATTTAACCCCTATGCCACCAACGATCTTCCCCTGCCATTAACCCCTCCCTGCTATACCACCAATGATCTTCCTCTGCCATTAACCCCTTACCTATACCACCAACGATCTTCTCCTGCCATTAACCCCTCCCTGCTACACCACCAACGATCTTCCCCTGCCATTAACCCCTTACCTATACCACCAACGATCTTCCCCTGCCATTAACCCCTTACCTATACCACAACGATCTTCCGCGCCATTAACCCCTTACCTATACCACAACGATCTTCCCCTGTCATTAACCCCTCCCTGCTATACCACCAACGATCTTCCCCTGCCATTAACCCCTTACCTATACCACTGGCTATAACCCTATTCCACCAACGTACCCCATCTACGCCATACCCCATTCCCAGCACTTGACCCTTTCCTTGCCATAAAATCATATCCCCTACCATATTTACCCATCATCGTCCCCTGTTGCCTTATTAACCCTTTGTCTGCCAGCCTTATATTTGTGTAATTTACCCTTTGTTTCCCTAGGGACAGTAAGTTAGGCTTGGCAGGGCTTGCTATCTGTGTTTTGAGTGTATGTATGTTTAGTTAGTATTGTAGGTGGAATTAAGTGGGATTGAGTAGCATAGCTAGGTTGTGTACTGTGTTGCTTAAATAAGTAGACTGTAGACTTGTAGTGTTTTGTAATAAACCTTTTTATTATTTAATTTCAGTTTACAGTGTCTTGGTAACCGCAGCACAGTATAGCACTTGTACGTAAATCGGGTCGAGTATAGGCAATAGGTATTTAACGTAGGAATAAATAGGCGGAGCTAGCGATAGCCGGTTTACGCCTATTTATGAATATTAATTATTGGTATCACCCAAAATATTAATAATTAATATTCCCTATTACAATACAGTAAAGATAAGACTCACACACTGTGCCGCTCCTCTGCCAATATTGGCGAAGTGGTCGGAATGGTCACATTTCCCGTGTCAAGAGAGGCCAGGAAGTAGAGATCGGGAAGTGGCAGAATGGGGGCAGCGGGAGATTGGTGAGTATGATTTATGTTATTATTTGACACCATTCTGAGCCTTTTAAACAAAATGCAATTGACCCCTTTAAAGAGGAGCTCTCGCCCTATCCCCATGCTTTTTTTTTCTTCCCTTTGCATCGACCCTCTTTATTCTGTCTGTTACTGACTTAGATGCCGCTGTCAGTGCTGTCCACTGCATATAAGGGGTTTACAGAGACAGGGGGCTTCCTCTCTCACCTCATCGGCTCCCTGGGATGGTTGCTACAGGTCTACCACCTACAGAAGCCCATCAGGCCCTACTATAATGTCACTTACCCCTGTTTGGTAAATTCTGCGAGGGGTGTGGTTTCTAGAATGGGGTCATTTCTTGGGGGTTTGTTTTTTAATTTTGCCTCTGCAGTTGTCGGCCAGTGCTGTATAAATCACCAAACCAGACCTTAAATGCACATGGTACTCCTTCTTTTCTGAGCCCTGCGGTGTGCCCATACAGCAGTGTATGACCACATAGGTGGTATTATCATACTCGGGAAAAATTATGTAACTAAATTTGGGATGCTTTTTCCCTGTTACCAGTTGTGAAAATGAAACATTTGGGGCTGAAACTACATATAACTGGGAAAAAATTTTTCATTTCTTGTTCCAATTACTTTTTGGCCTTTTACACTGTACTAGTATCTTAGGGGCTTTGCAAATATGACATGGCACCCAAGAACCATTCCAGCGAAATTTCCCCTCCAAAAGCCAAATGGAGCTCCTTCTCTTCTGAGCCCTGCATTGTGTCCATACAGCAGTATACGAACACATATGGGGTTGCAGTATTCAGGAAAAAATGTATGACAAATTGTATTGTGCTTTTTCTCCTGTTACCCCTTGTAAAAATGAAAAATCTGGGGCTCAGGAACCTGACGGAGTTCACCATATCCGCCATAGCCAGATGATGCTGGGAACCGCTGGAACACCATTGACTATAATGAGGTCCAGCGGTGATCCTGGCCACCTTCCATCATAAACACCGGGTTTCGGCTGGACAAATACCGCCGCAGTGAAAACTGGCCGTGTCTTGAAGGGTTTAAGTAGACCTTGGCAATCAGTAAATCCATCATTGTCTCCTTTGCATGCTCAGGCCCCAGGCAGCAGTTGCTATGACTGCCCGAGATGGTCTCTCAGCTTGACCAGCGGAATATAAATTACGACACATGTAATTTGTAATGATAAGGCCCTTGGCTTAGTACAGGGCCATGGGAGCGGCCTTGATTCAGGTTTTCAGTATCCAATAATGAACTGTAAGGGGGATAAGGGGTGCACGCAGTATCCAGGTCCTGGCTTTAGGGTCCCGCATCAATCTATACTTAGTAATCCGCAGCACTCCAGGCAGTTGAAGCACACTTGGTGTTTATTGAAAGTTCATATAGCAAATAACAGCATAATGGCAACGTTTCTGCTCCATTGAGCCTTTATCAAGCAAATGAACAGGTATAAAGCTTAAAGAAGAACTCCCACAAAAATTTTTATTCCATGTCCTGCTAGAAATGTACATGATATAATCTGTAGTGAATGTCATTTTCTTACCAGTAGCTGAATTTTTGAGTTATATCACCCTGAAGTTTCTTTTCTGTGTCATGTGACTAGGAATTAGACCCACCAACTCACACAGCACCTTATGTGTGGACAGGAAGTCTAATTTTCTATGCATTCCTATGGGAGCCTCACTTTCAGTCTCATACGAATGAATAGAGAAGTGACTGGCTTGCTGTCCTGGGTCAGTTGGAGGTCAGGGATTTGGTCACATGACCCAGCTACAATAAGAAGAAAGTGGAAACTCTCAATTTCAGCCTCTGATAAGAAAATGACATTCACTACAGATTATATCATGCACCTTTCTAATAGGTCATAGAATAAAAATTTTTGCGGGAGTTCTTCTTTAACCTTTTATAGACCCTAGTGTGGGTGTATACAAAACATAGAGGGTGTGTCTTCAGACGTTTAACATATTGTGTAAACATTCCATGTACCTATAATTAAAATCCCAACCATATATACACATCCATACACATATAAGTGCGTTCTGCTCACCAAAAGCGGCCGATTCAATCTGGTAGCGGGTCCAGGCACTGTAAAGACGCTTTGCACGTGCAGCGTCTTCTCCCTTTCCCTGCGCATGCGGTGAGACCGGGAGGAGAGCGGCAGTGCAGGAGTCAGATAGGCTAAAGTAGTGACGTAAGTCATTATGCATTATGTAATTATGCAAATGCAAGCCAATCTGGAGGCACGCTGTCATGGAGACAGTGATAAACAAACCCCTGACATCGGCGCTTCCTTCGTGGCATTCTATATGCTAATCATAAGATATAATGTTGGTGGGCAGTTTGGAATAGCATTAAGCAAGCGACCTCAATGGGGGACAGACTCGCTTAATATACGAGGGGGCTTGTGAGAAGCCGCTACACATGATCCATATCACATTAGTGACATAAAACATAATCGGAGCTGCAGAGAAATTGCGGGGTCTCCAAAGCTAAATGCCCACGTTTGGAACGCCACATGGGGCCAACGATCATGTGGCTGCCCATGCTAAGCACTCCCACAATGGGGAATGCAACTCGATACTGTGGGGTGCATGTGTTGTTTCCAACCCATGCGCTCCCTACGGTTAGGGTGCAAGATTAAGCTGCGGAAGTAATGCCTCAGAACCCCATGTAATCACATGTGGGAGGCTATATACCCACTAAAAAAATCCTACAGTTTTGTGTATGCAGCACCCGTGCAGACCTATGCTGTCTGTGTATCGCCGTATCCTCACTCTGCCCACCTTTTTGATGACCCTACTGACCAGTCGACTGTAGAAGAGGCAGGTGGAAGGGATCAGACTACGCAGGGCTTGTTTGCAGTCTGTAACCATGGCGACACCTAGGTCTGCACAAGAGCAGTAGACACAAGATGCAAGCAACATCTTTACTCAAAACTATTTGCAAAGTTTCTTCACTTATTTTTTTCTGTTTTGCAGAGATTGGGCCCAGTCCAAGTGGTGGCTGCTGAACTTATTTAAGAACGTTGTCGCTGAAGCCGAGCAAAATAAACCGTCTGACGACAGCAGTAAGGTAAGAAACGGGGGCGGACATTACACTGGGAGCATAAGGGGCGCCACCACATTGAGAGGCAGAGCAGAAGAAATGGAGCTAGGATCTATGTTGGCAGAGGGAGGCACTTGGGCTGGCAGTGGGGAGGGGGGATGATTCATGGCTTTGGCATATCTTAAAGAGGTTGTATCACAAAAAATATTCTACATTTTTCAAACCAGCACATAAAATGTATCTGTATAGCGCCATCTGCTGTTTGTTCTTTTCCTTATTTTTTGTCCGTCTCACTGAACTGGTCACACATGCTCAGTTGAAATCTTCAACTACCACCAGCCATGTGTTTTGTAAGAAGCTGTGGCAGTTACAGAGAGTGAGCTGCAATAGAGAGGACATGCCCCCTGAGCTACCAGGCTGAAGCCATGACTGATGTAAAAAAGGAAAATCTAGTACATGATAATTTCTTTCTAACAAAGCTAGAACCAGCCTTGTACCTCACATGGATCCAGAGATCTCCACATTCATTGCTCTAATAGATTTATATCAAGCTGACAGCTCAACGGGAGTGTCTTTTCTGCTGCAGCTAAGGGGGTGTGTCCATGCTCTCCCTATCACAGCTCAGGAGGCGTGTCTCAGCTCTCCCTATCACAGCTCAGGAGGCGTGTCTCAGCTCTCCCTATCACAGCTCAGGAGATGTGTTTCAGCTCTCCCTATCGCAGCTCAGGAGGCAGTTGAAGGATGAACTGGGCATGTGCGGCCATCTCAATGAGCAGGACAAAGAAAAAAAATAAATAAACAGCAGGTGGAGCTATACAGATACATTTTATTGAATAATTCAGTGTCTATACTAAATGTTTAATTACATGCAATTACAAAAGTGTTCAGATCCAGGTGCTGGTTTGAAAACTGTAGAAAATTTTTCGTTGGACCACCCCTTTAAAGGCAGAAACCAGAATAACCAAAATAGCCTAATATTCACATCCCTGATCAATGTACACCTTGAATTATGGTGGCGATATACATCTGGACACTATAAATTTTTTTGTAAAATTTTAATTTATATCAAGCTCAGGGAGCGTGTCCTTTCTGCTGTAGCTGTTTCACTGCCACAGCTTCTAACAGAACATAAGGCTGGTGACAGTTGAAGATTTAAACTGAGCACGTGTGACCACCTCAGTGAGGTGGACTACAAAAAAGAAAACGAACGAACAACAGGTGGCGCTGTACAGATAGATTTAATTAAATAACCGGTGGCAAGTAAAAAAAATTTAATTACATGAAATTGCAAAAGTGTTCAGATCCAGGTACTGAACTGAAAAATTTATATATATAGTATGTGTAAAATTAACCCATTTTTGGTATTTTTCCCATTTTCCCCAGACCTTACTCCATCATCTGTTGGATGTTCTTAAAGGCAATTCCACCTACAACAACTGCGTGTTACTTCTGTGGGCATCACAGGCAAATGCCAACCCGGTAAGTGCCAGGATTAGGCCATGCCTTTTTTTTAGCTGCAGACTGGTATTGAGCACTCTTGTCCTTTTTAGACACCTTCTGAAAACTTAGGTCCACTTTCACATGTAGAGGTTTTCTGGCATTACTTTAATCTACCATCTTCCAAATACGAGGGAACATTCTGCAGATCATTGTGTTTTGCGCTCAAAAAATGCAGATTTTATAGTAACCACCGCCGATAGCATACAGGACTTCTGGCTTTCACTAATGATTCCCAATGGACCAGTTACCAAAATTCTAAGCAGGGGTGCACCTAGCCTTTCTGCTGCCTGAGGCACCTAGCCTTGCCCAATGCCAATTTCTTAACCTAACCCCTTCCCTCCAGCCCATGGCCCTTCCGCTGCCCCCCTCTATTGCCCTTACCGGGTGCTTCCTGAGGTTATCGCCTCACCTGGCCTCATTGGTGGTGCACCCCTAATTCCAAGCAGTGGTGTCTCCTGAGCCCCAGTGCAAATCCTTAACAGGGCCCCCACCCACTTGATGTCTTCTTAGATGGTAGAAGGACCGATGTGCCTACTCAGGTCTCAGGGCCCAGAAAGGTCCGCTACCTCTTCACCTCTGGTTCCCAGTCGTCTGATGTTATGTCAGAGAAATCCAAAATGTCCAGGGCGGCACAGGAGGGTGTGCAGCAGAATAATTCAGAGGGAATCCCCACCAGTATTTATGATGAAATCCAGGCAAATCTATACGAGACGGACGGCTGTAGTAGTAGTAATTGTTTATTGTTTAATATTGCAACTATTATTATCAATATTAATATCTCATATTGTTAGGCTATGGCCTTACTTTATGTGTGACTCTGCAGCACTGATTTGGTACAGAGGCAATCCAGTGAACTGTGCTGGGAAAAATATTCTCAGGATGGGTGGGAGTCCCAAAAGTCAGACCACCAGCAGTCATAAAGTTTTACGGGAGTTAACTACTGATGACCTATCCTCAGCTGAACAGCTGATCGGCAGGGGTCGGACCTCCACCGATCAGATACTGATGACCTATCCTGAGAATAGGTCATCAGTAGTTAACTCCCAGAAAACCCCTTTATGGCCCCATTCACACATCCGTATTTTGCATCCGCATCCTCTCCGCATCCGTTTCCGCATTTGCGGACAATTATGCGGATAGGATGCGGATCCATTCATTTCAATGGGGCCGCAAAAGATGCGGACGGCACACAGTGTGCCGTCCGCATCCGCACTTCCGTTCCACGGCTCCCGAAAAAAATAGAACATGTCCTATTCTTGTCCGAATACACGGACAAGAAAAGGCATTTCTATTATGTGCGTTCCGCAAATTGCGGAATGCACATTGCCGGTGTCCGTGTTTTGCGGATCCGCAAAATACGGACGTGTGAATGGGGCCTAAAGGAGTTTTCCGGTTTGCATCAGCATCCTTTAAAAAAATAATTTATGAAGGTTTCTGTAATTTTGTAATGTATTTCTTTTACCTTTATTGCTCCTATCCCTTGTTCTGGGCTGTGGTCACATGACCATGTCCATGCCGCTTATTTCCTGTGATGTTATGTCCATGGGCGGAGCAGTGATAGGGGAGTGTCTATGTAACTAGCTGGTGGGAGGAGCTATAAACTAGCAGGGTGTTGTTAGGGGCAGTGATAGGGAAGTGTCTATGTAACTAGCGTGTGGGAGGAGCTATAAACTAGCAGGGTGTTGTTATGGGCAGTGATGGGGGAGTGTCTATGTAACTAGCTGGGTGTGAGGAGCTATAAACTAGCTGGGTGGGAGGAGCTATAAACTAGCTGGGCGTTATTAGGGGCAGTAATAGGGGAGTGTCTATGTAACTAGCGTGTGGGAGGAGCTATAAACTAGCTGGGCGTTGTTAGGGGCGGTGCTGGATCTGTGGCAGAGGAAGGAGAAGTGCATCATGGGTTTGGTTGGATACAGCAGCAGGAAGTGCTACATACAGGATGGAAACAGACCAGAGGGATTGGCTTACATGGTGAAAGTCTAAACCGGAAAAAATTGGGGATGGGGAAGATATACTTGGGTCAAGCGTTTTATCTTTTGTGTTACATGATTTATTTATTTTTTATGGGATATCATTATATATTATTTTCCATATTTCACAGATATTAGCGTCTGTATAACATGTACCACGATTATTACAACTTCTCATACAGAATGACCAAGTAGTATATAGTAGTCTGCATATCCACTGACACAACTCTTATCTCTTACTTCTTTATTTGGCAGATCACATTTTGGGCCCTTGCATTCATGCTCTCAGACCCTGAAATGTACAGGAAAGCCATGAGTGAGATCACGTCTGTATTTGGTGAAGCAGGTGACCTATTTTATTATTTATTTGTTGTACTAAGCTGAGCTCCTATAATGCACAGAGTGGCTACTTTTACTTACATTAGATTAACAATTTCAGCTGTGAAGGCTTCATAATTGTAAATGCAGCCTTGTAATATAATATAGGCAGTAACTCAGGATCAGTACAGGATAAGTTTATACACAGCGACTCCACCAGCAGAATAGTGAGTACAGCTCTGGAGTATAATACAGGATGTAACTCAGGATCAGTACAGGATAAGTAATGTATGTACACAGTGACTCCACCAGCAGAATAGTGAGTACAGCTCTTGAGTATAATACAGGATGTAACTCAGGATCAGTACAGGATAAGTAATGTAATGTATGCACACAGTGACTCCACCAGCAGAATAGTGAGTGCAGCTCTGGAGTATAATACAGGATGTGACTCAGGATCAGTACAGGATAAGTAATGTAATGTATGCACACAGTGACTCCACCAGCAGAATAGTGAGTGCAGCTCTGGAGTATAATACAGGATGTGACTCAGGATCAGTACAGGATAAGTAATGTAATGTATGCACACAGTGACTCCACCAGCAGAATAGTGAGTGCAGCTCTGGAGTATAATACAGGATGTAACTCAGGATCAGTACAGGATAAGTAATGTAATGTATGTACACAGTGACTGCACCAGCAGAATAGTGAGTGCAGCTCTGGAGTATAATACAGGATGTAACTCAGGATCAGTACAGGATAAGTAATGTATGTACACAGTGACTGCACCAGCAGAATAGTGAGTGCAGCTCTGGAGTATAATACAGGATGTAACTCAGGATCAGTACAGGATACATAATGTATGTACACAGTGACTCCACCAGCAGAATAGTGAGTGCAGCTCTGGAGTATAATACAGGGTGTAACTCAGGATCAGTACAAGATGAGTAATGTATTGTATGCACAGTGACTCCACCAGCAGAATAGTGAGTGCAGCTCTGGAGTATAATACATGTTGTATCTCAGGATCAGTACAGGATAAGTAACGTAATGTATGTACACAGTGACTGCACCAGCAGAATAGTGAGTGCAGCTCTGGAGTATAATACAGGATGTAACTCAGGATCAGTACAGGATAAGTAATGTATGTACACAGTGACTGCACCAGCAGAATAGTGAGTGCAGCTCTGGAGTATAATACAGGATGAAATTCAGAATAGGTGATTTGTCACGGAAATGTGCAACACATCATAACAAATAGTGGAAGGCAGATGAGTATAATTAGTAAAGTGTGTAGCTGTGGGTGATTGGCAGGCTATTTACCCCAGATTCTGGATGCCAGGGGAGTCTGAAAAAGCCTGTGTTCATTGACCAGGGTGTTTAGATACAGGGCTGGGGCAGCACATTGATATTTCCATAGGTATAGAAAGCCTAGCTTCGACAATACACTGACCACAGGGATATTTTGTTGTTCTTCATGTATTTCCACTGGTCACCAGCAGGGGGCAGTGATGATTTTCATGCTCTGTACGATTTCTCTGTCTATGAATATGACTGTAATTTGTCATAGTGGAATGTTAAACATGGCATTGAAATTCCTTTTGATCACCAGGGATTTGAGTCTGTGTGCAGGGGAACAATCGTGCTATTTAATAAGAGAAGAGTGCCCGCTCTGCCAAAATACTGCTTGATGCAGTCAGGAAAATATTTCTACATGTGTTACATGGAATTCCAACACATCATTATATGTAACACGTGTTATTTATAAACCGAAGTATGTGAAATCATAGAGACGCATCACCAGTGAGTCAGGCAGAGCTATAGGGGTGCCAATAGAGCAGTCCCACCCACAGACTGGTGATAAGGGGGCCCAAGGGTCCCTGTGCTACATAGGAGGACGCCACTATTATGAATGCAGTGTGGTGTGTGGGGGGCTGTGACGGATTTTGCATTGGGGCACATAGACCCTATAATAATAGGGTAGGAAGTGTAGGAAGAGTCAATATATGGCTGCTGCCAGGTACTGACTCCAAAGACAGAGGCACCCTAAGGGGTTAACCAGTTCTGTGTTAATATGGCTTATACATCGTACAATAATTTATACTTTCAGTTACACTTCCCCACCTTTTTAATATCTCTGCTTGCCGTGAGTGAATGGAAACCTTTCGGTTTTCATCCAGAAACAGAAAACCTCACCCTAATTTACTTCAGTGGAGCCGAGCTGCAATACCAGACATAACTCATGGGCAGGGGTGGTGCTGTTTCCTTAAGAAGATGGCCATGCTTTTATAATCCTGTGCCACTCCTTTTAAAGTTAGGTGCGTTTTCATTAAGACAACCCCTATTTAAAGGGGTATTCCCATCTGAGACAATGGGGGCATATTGCTAGGATATTGTCTGGGACTCGCACCATATCGAGAACGGAGCAGGAGGGTTGGTGGCCAGAGGTCCGGTCACCACCAAGTGCTCTCCCCATACAAGTCAATGGCAGCGCACCACGCTTGTGCGGCCACTGCTCCCATTAATTTCTATGAGTCCAATGGGAATAGACGAGCCAGCACTCTGCTATTTTCGACAGCTCCATAGAAATGAATGGAGGGTGGCTGCGCATGTGTAGTGCGCCGTCCAACACTTTCAGGGCTCCGTTCTCGGTGTAGGTGCGGGTCCCAGAGGTGGGACCGCACCTATCAGACAATGGGGGGCATATCCTAGCCATCTACCCCCATTGTCTGAGATGGGAATACCCCTTTAAATTGAAGGTAGCACAGTGATAAGCTTATCACTGATGGTGTGGCTTCACCCCCTGGCGATCAGTTGTTTTAATCCATGAAGGACAGCTGGACATACGGTTTTCCCTACAGTGGCCACTACAGGTCAAATGTGGTATTACATGGCAACTATTAATAAAAAGGGTTATTCTGGTTATATGAGGTTATGCCCTATCTACAGGAGGACCCCCACTGATCACGAGCACAGGAACCCCGTACCCTGTAGAGCCCCTCGAAATAAATGGAGTGGCCGATGGGGCTCCATTAATTTCTGTTGGAGTACAGAACTCAGCTGTCTCTGGAACTCCCATAAAAATGAATGGAGGAGCTTGACCGGCCTCTCCGTTCATTTACAGTACGAAGCTGCCGTTCTTGTGATCACTGGGGGTCCCAGCAGTATCTAATAGTTATCCCCTGTCCGAGATTACCGAAATAACCCTTTAATACGTGCATAATTGGGAACAGTCCTGATTTTTCCTAGACCAAGAGAGGGCAGAATTTATCCTAATGCTACAAAGGGGGCAAAGCATAAAATGTCCCAGATATTGATGGAGGCAGAAGGTTTCATCTCAAGGCACCAGCCTGATGTCTCATTCATACATGAATAGGCTGCGTTCTCATGAATTTTCGGATTTCTGTCTCTCTAAGCAGGTAAACAACCATTGAATATAACAGAAGGAGAACTGGCCAAACTTCCCTTCATCAAATCCTGCATCCTCGAGGCCATACGGCTGAGATCTCCAGGAGCCATTACCCGGAAAGTCCTTCAGCCCTTGAGAGTTTACGTACGTCATTATTTTAAGACAATGCAACTCAGAGAACCTGAGGGTGATTGCTCAGGTAGCGGCCATATTGGCTGAATGTAGTTTTGTCACTGACTACCCTGGAGCCGTAATGGCGGTCATATTGGCCATCTGTATATGTCACTATATGTGTCACTATAACTTCTCCTCCATACATTCAGGATTATGAGATCCCCGCAGGCGACCTGCTGATGTTATCTCCATATTGGGTTCATCGGGATCCAAAATACTTTCCGGAGCCACAGATATTCAGACCGGTAAGTTCCAGCATGGCTGCATCCCCCATAAGACTTCTATGTAAGACATACTTAAAGGGGAACTCCTATAAAAACTAGACAACCCATTATACTCTGATTCAGGGAATATACAGTATATTGCACAACCCTCCCTCACCTACCTTACATGAAGGGTATGGCCACATTCACATGACCGTGGGGCCGCCTTGCCCGTGGAAACCACAGGACTGCAAAACACCGGCATCGACTGCATGCACTCTGCATAACGGCACGGACCCATTGCATTCAATGGATCTGCAATCCGCAAGATGCGGCAAAACATAGGACATGTTCTCCCTTTTGCGTCACGGACTCGGAAACATACGGAAGTCATTCCGTGTGCTTCTGGGTCCGTGTGCTTCTGGGTTCTTGCTACAAGGCCACAAAAGATAATACATATCCTGTCTTTCGCTGCATCTTGCGATTGCGGACACATTGAACGTATGCGATCTGGAGGGCACATGACCGGTGCCTGTGTGTTGCGGACCCGCAGTTTGCAGGTTGTGTGAAGGCGGCCTAAGTTTGATTTCCCCTTTAAATATTCTGTTTGAAAGCAATAAACTATTTTTATTCGAGGAAAGTGCAGCTCGGATTATTTACTTAAGGCCTCATTGGAAAAAAAATGATATTTTCTTCCCACAGGAACGTTGGAAAAAGGCAAATTTAGAGAAGAATGTTTTCCTAGATGGTTTTGTAGCCTTTGGCGGAGGAAAGTTCCAGTGCCCGGGAAGGTCAGTGATACAGCCTGGCTGCGGTTATCCTGCGACACACGCAATGGTGGCCGAGCACAAACCCCTCTGTATAGTACAGCAGTGGGAGGTTATACACATTGCTAATTGGCGCAAGCTGTAAATGTGTCACACGTGTGTGTGTGTTTACTAGAGTGATATGTACAAGGCAATGCTAGTGTCAAGAGAAATTCACAACAAGTGGGAAGTAAAGTGGTAGAAACAACTGAATCTTTTTTTCCAATGATACCAAAAAGTCCAATACCATTATATAACATATAGAGGATCTATCAGCTCTCCTGTGTGGTGTAGTATAGAGGATCTGTCAGCTCTCCTGTGTGGTGTAGTATAGAGGATCTGTCAGCTCTCCTGTGTGGTGTAGTATAGAGGATCTGTCCTGTGTGGTGTAGTATAGAGGATCTGTCCTGTGTGGTGTAGTATAGAGGATCTGTCGGCTCTCCTGTGTGGTGTAGTATAGAGGATCTGTCAGCTCTCCTGTGTGGTGTAGTATAGAGATCTGTCGGCTCTCCTGTGTGTGTAGTATAGAGGATCTGTCAGCTCTCCTGTGAGGTGTAGTATAGAGGATCTGTCAGCTCTCCTGTGTGGTGTAGTATAGAGGATCTTCAGCTCTCCTGTGTGGTGTAGTATAGAGGATCTGTCCTGTGTGGTGTAGTATAGAGGATCTTGTCAGCTCTCCTGTGTGGTGAGTTAGAGGATCTGTATGATCTTTAGTCGGCTCTCCTGTGTGGTGTAGTATAGAGGATCTGTCGGCTCTCCTGTGTGGGTGTAGTATAGAGGATCTGTCCTGTGTGGTGTAGTATAGAGGATCTGTGGGCTCTCCTGTGTGGTGGTAGTATAGAGGATCTGTCAAGCTCTCCTGTGTGGTGTAGTATAGAGGATCTGTCGGCTCTCCTGTGTGGTGTAGTATAGAGGATCTGTCAGCTCTCCTGTGTGGTGTAAGTATAGAGGATCTGTCCTGTGTGGTGTAGTATAGAGGATCTGTGGGCTCTCCTGTGTGGTGTAGTATAGAGGATCTGTCAGCTCTCTGTGTGGTGTAGTATAGAGGATCTGTCGGCTCTCCTGTGTGGTGTAGTATAGAGGATCTGTCAGCTCTCCTGTGTGGTGTAGTATAGAGGATCTGTCAGCTCTCCTGTGTGGTGTAGTTTAGAGGATCTGTCGGCTCTCCTGTGTGGTGTAGTATAGAGGATCTGTCAGGCTCTCCTGGTGTGTGTATATAGAGGACCTGTCCTGTGTGGTGTAAGTATAGAGGATCTGTCCTGTTGGGTGTAGTATAGAGGATCTGTCCTGTGTGGTGTAGTTATAGAGGATCTGTCAGCTCTCCTGTGTGGGTGTAGTAAGAGGAACTGTCAGCTCTCCCTGTGTGGGTGGTAGTATAGAGGATCTGTCAAGCTCTCCTGTGTGGGTAGTATAGAGGTCTGGTCAGCTCTCCTGTGCGGTGTAGTATAGGGATCGTCGGGCTAGTCCCTGTGTGGTGTAGTATAGAGGGATCTGTCGGCTCTCCTGTGTGGTGTAGTATAGAGGGATCTGTCGGCATCCTCCTGTGTGGTGTATTATAGAGGGATCTGTCAGCTCTCCTGTGTGGTGTAGTATAGAGGGATCTGTCGGCTCTCCTGTGTGGTGTAGTATAAGGATCTGTCCCTGTTGGTGTAGTATAAGAGGATCTGTCAGCTCTCCTGTGTGGTGTAGTATAGAGGATCTGTCGGCTCTCCTGTGTGGTGTAGTATAGAGGATCTGTCGCTCTCCTGTGTGGTGTAGTATAGAGGATCTGTCGGCTCTCCTGTGTGGTGTAGTATAGAGGATCTGTCAGCTCTCCTGTGTGGTGTAGTATAGAGGATCTGTCGCTCTCCTGTGTGGTGTAGTATAGAGGATCTGTCGCTCTCCTGTGTGGTGTAGTATAGAGGATCTGTCAGCTCTCCTGTGTGTGTAGTATAGAGGATCTGTCAGCTCTCCTGTGTGGTGTAGTATAGAGGATCTGTCAGTCTCCTGTGTGGTGTAGATAAGAGGATCTCTGTGTGGTGTAGTATAGAGTCTGTCGCTCTCCTGTGTGGTGTAGTATAGAGGATCTGTCAGCTCTCCTGTGTGGTGTAGTATAGAGGATCTGTCAGCTCTCCTGTGTGGTGTAGTATAGAGGATCTGTCAGCTCTCCTGCGGTGTAGTATAGAGGATCTGTCGGCTCTGTCGGTCTCCTGTGGTGTGTATAGAGGATCTGTCAGCTCTCCTGTGTGGTGTAGTATATAGGATCTGTCCTGTGTGGTTGTAGTATAGAGGATCTGTCGGCTCTCCTGTGTGTGTAGTATAGAGGATCTGTCAGCTCTTCCTGTGTGGTGTAGTATAGAGGATCTGTCAGCTCTCTGTGTGGTGTAGTATAGAGGATCTTCTGTGGTGTGTATGTCCTGTGTGGTGTAGATAGAGGATCTAGAGGTCTGTCAGCTCTCCTGTGTGGTGTAGTATAGAGGATCTGTCAGCTCTCCTGGTGGTGTAGTTATAGAGATCTGTCGCTCTCCTGTGGTGTGGTGTGTAGTATAGAGGAGATCTCTGTGTGGTGTAGTATAGAGGATCTGTCGCTCTCCTGTGTGGTGTAGTATAGAGATCTGTCTCTCCTGTGTAGTGTAGTATAGAGGACCTGTCCGGTGTAGTATAGGGATCAGCTCTCCTGTGTGGTGTAGTATAGAGGATCTGTCCTTGGTATATAAATCTATTATATTTATATATTTTTGTGTTTTCCCCTTTAACTGTTATTCTGGATCGGTGTTTGCTTGCATTGCCTGCTTTCTACTTGTGTTGGTGAGACATCCTGTCATCACGTTATTTATACCTCATAGTCCGGCCCTGATGTGGCTTTTGAAAAATAAACGGAGCACTTAAAGTGTAGAAGTCAGAACAACCCTTATCTGTATTCCTGGTGACGGAAAGACGCAATACAACTTTTCCGATGTCTGACTGGCGCCTAGCCAGAGTGCCCGTCTCTCTTCCTAATCCCTCTTCTTTTATTCTGTAGTGTGCGTATATATATATATATATATATATATATATATATCTGTATATTTTACCATTTTTTCCTCTATTTTGTTTAGTACTTTTTGCATGTTTTTGCTTGTTATTTCAACCAGGATCTCATGAGGTATTGAATCAGTCCTTGTTGTCGCAGCCCCTCCCATTTAACTTTTCTCCCAGAATATCAGTATGCCCTATATACAGGGTTCTTGTTCGACCCTTGGCCTTCACTCCTGGCACCTGTGATTGTGACCTGGGGATTAGTCTATGTTCACATCACACTTGTGCACTTTTGGTGTATACTCCTGGAAAGCTCCTAGCACCTACTTTGAATGTAGCCCTAGGCCCCCATTTATCCAACAGAGAGTCTTTTTGGCCTCCATCGGGTGTGATATGCCCCTTGGCATCGGTAGCGAAGGCTGAGGTTGACTCTGCTGGGAAAGTGCACCCTTTGGCTTCAGAGTTCTTGTACTTCGTTTTTTTGAGGATATTTTTGATAATTGTATACAGGTCATTATTATTTTTATAGTTTACATGACTCCTCTGTGGATCCATGAATGAGTTAATCGTGGGCTGAAATATCTTCCATTTTTCACACAGTCTATTTTTGGCTGAGGCTTGGGATCACTGGGTCTCCTGGGAATGGAGCAGACAGTATCAGACTCATGTTTATCATCTCCTGCAGTGGACTCTGCGATAGGCAGTTCAGAGAACTTAAGTCTTTAAAAGACCTCTCCATGACCAAATGACCTCCTGAAGCTTCCCTCCCCCCTCCTCCGGTGGCCTGTTATGTTGTATTAGGGTAAAATTTGTATCAATTGCAAGTCTGGGAACAAGCAGTTGGGGGATTCAGCCGTACTGCTGTATATGGCACTCTGTTTTGCCAAGGATAATTTGCATACATCGTTTTTTCTGATGTCATCATCTCCTTAACACCTGTGTGATGTCAATAACACCTCTTCCTTTGGTGATGTCACTACATCAGTCAATATTTAGTGTAATATGTCAGGCTTTCAGGGTTTCACTTACCCCCGTTGATTACTCTAGTTTCTTCTCTCAGCAAATGCAGTTTTTCTCTACTGTCACCAGTTTTGTCATCCACCTGGTATTTTCCGTCAATGATGTCACAAGTTCTGTCCCCCCAAAGTGATATCATTCTCAGTGAATGTCATTGATTCTTCTGCCAATGTTCAACAACTCATTGATGTTGTCACTAGTGTCTGTATTAGTTTAGTAATGTCAGCAGTTTCAACTACTGTCAATGATGTCATCCTCCTGTGATGTCACTACTCAGTGATGTCAAACGTTTGGTCTTCTCTCTGTGACGTTACCAGTTGTCTTCTTTGTCCAATGTTTTTAGTTAGCATTGTGAAGTCACTAGCTCTGTCTCCTTTCTGTCATGTCTCTAGTTTTTATCACTGTGTTGTCACTAGTTCTGTCTTCTGTGTGATGTGACTGGTTCTTTCTTGTCTGTGATGTCACTGGTTCTTTCATCTTGGATTCTGTCTTTTCTGTGATGTCACAACTTCTTTCTGTCATCTTTATTGTCACTAGTTCTAACGTTTTGTTGACGTCAATGGATTTGTTGTCTCTGTGTGAAGTGTAACACCTGTTGGCGGGAGATTTCGCCACTGGAACCCGGACAGGTAAGTTAATTACATAACCCCCCATTTTAAGAGGGTCAAGGGACCATCAACATAGGGAGCAGGCTTTGATGGAAACTTGAGATGAAACTTGAGATGAAACTTCCTAATCAGACAAGGATCATGAACATCCCGAGACGCAACCCATGTTCTCTCCTCAGCGCCATATACCTTCCAATGGATAAGGTACTGCCAGAACCCTCAGAGAGTCAAGAATTTTCTCCACCTCGTACTCCAGGAGGTTTAGTTGGAGGAATCAGGAATAGTAGAGGTGATCTTATATGGGACAAATTTCAGAGCAAGTTTACCAGATGGAACCCTAAGGTGAAAATTTTTAGTAGAAAGCCAGACAGGTTCCCCTAGAACAAAATTCGGACCCAAGGAACGTTTCCTATTGGCTTGTTCACGTTGGATGCTTTGAGCCCTTACAAGCCTGGGCCCAAACTATGCACAGATCATTCAAGATGGCACCCACCGCAGGGCTTGCAACACTAAATTCAGACACTGAAGAAAAACACAGATTAAACCCATAATTGCACTGTGATAAACATTTTTTTCTATTTATTTTGACAATCAGATACAAAGCACCTCAAAAGACTGCACCAAAACCTGGTTGACCCTTTCAGTTTGTCCAGAGAAGGACAGTTTGATTCCCAACCTTTTGCTGAACTCTCACCAGAATCTACAGACAAACTGTACTCAGAGACAATGGACTCGGGTATCCCATGCTATTTGAGCTAATATTATCAATAAAAAAAATTGCAAATTTCTTAGCATTAGGAAGCTTCTTTAGCAGAACCAGAAGACACATCATGGAGAATCTGTCAATGACCGCCCAGACAACAGTCCTCCCCTGACAGGGGGGAAGATCTGTAATAAAGTCCATTGAGATGTGGGTCCCTGGTCTCTGTGGAATGTCCAAGGGACAAAGTTGGCTCTCAGGATGTCTCCTGGGTACCTTGGCCCTTGCATAAACATCACATGCGGAGACAGAAGAAACCACATCTCAAGTAGGCCACCAGTAAGCTCTGAACACCAGATGTTTAGTCCCAGCAACATCCGGATGATCGAAGCTGGAGATCTTGCCACTGGAGCCAGGACAGCTAAATTTGTGACATGAAGTCACTAGTTCTGTCTTCTCTGTGATGTCACTGGTTTTCTTTTCTGTAGTGTGACAAGTTCCGCCTTTTTCTGTGATGTCACTAGTTGTGTATAATCTCTTTATTGTCACTCGTTCCAACATCTCAGTGACATCAGTGAATTTGTCTTCTCTGTGTGATGTCACAAGTTCTGTTTGCTCTCTCTGATGTTACTAGCTGTGTCTTATTGCAATGTTACTAGTTTTTTCTTCTCCTTCTGATGTCACTAGTCTCTTTTGTGTGATGCAAAAAACACAGTTAAACCAACAGCTCCAAACACTATGAAATGAACGCACAAGTGCATGCTACCAAGGCAAAAGCAAAGCAACACTTCATGTAGTAACTGCTTTATGTGCGAAGACAAGCAGATATTAAAGAAAAAGATACGGGAACAACACCTGATGGTAATTCTCCCATACCCATCACAGACTGTTCCTTACCAGAAAACATTGTGCAGTGTCCGGCACAACACCAAAAAGAAGCACAATACCTCAAATTAGAGGAATACCCGGCTGCTGCACCTTCCCGATACACGTTCCATCAGGAGCCAGGAGGACATTAGAGGAAAATTAAAGAAGAACTCCCGCAAAAAAATTTATTCTCTGACCTGTTAGAAAGGTGCATGATATAATCTGTAGTGAATGTCATTTTCTTATCAGTGACTGTTTCTGTGAGTAAAAACCTGTCTTCTTATTGTAGCTGGGTCATGTGACCAACTCCCTGACCTCCAACTGACCCAGGACAGGAAGCCAGTAACTGCTCTATTCATTCCTATGGGAGCCTCACTTTCAGTCTAATAGGAATACATAGAGAATTAGACTTCCTGTCCACACATAAGTCTCTGTGTGAGTTGGTGGGTCTAATTGCTGGTCACATGACACAGATAAGAAACTTCAGGATGATTTAAGTCAAAAATTCAGACACTGGTAAGAAAAATGACATTCACTACAGATTACATCATGTACATTTCTAGCAGGACATGGAATAAAATTTTTGTCGGGAGTTCTTCTTTAAGTGAAAACGTGACTAAAGTTACTTTCACACCAGCTTTTTTGCTGGATCCGTCATGGATTAGCAAAAACGCTTCTGTCCTGATAATACAACTGTCTGCATCCGTTATGAACCTATCCGGTTGTATTATCTCTAACATAGCCAAGACGGATCCGTCATGAACTCCATCGAAAGTTAATGGAGGACGGATCCGTTTTCTATTGTCTCAGATTGTGTTAGATAAAACGGATCTATCCCCATTGACTTACATTGTGTGTCAGGGCGGATCCGTCTTGCTCCGCACCACATCGTGGACAGAAAAACGCTGCTTACAGCATTATTCTGTCCGTGATGGGGACGCAGCCAAACGGAATGGAATGCATTTTGGTGCACTCTGTTTCATTCAGTTCAGTTTTGTCCCATTGACAATGAGTGGGGACAAAATGGAAGCGTTTTCCTCCAGTATTGAGATCCTATGACGGAACTCAATAGCGGAAAGGGAAAGAGCAAGTGTGAAAGGAGCCTAACAAGGTGCTGCACTGTTTAATGTTAATTTTCTGAAATTAAAAACAAATAAAAGAGTAAAACATGTAAAAAAAAAAAAGGAGTATACAAAGCAGCGGACTGCCGTCTTCATTAGATATATTTATACCTGGCGAAGGTGATGGGATGGTCCGACACAGAAACATGTTGTAAATTCCCATTTTTTACATATGTTTTATTCTTTTATTTGTTATAATTTTTATAAATTAATATAGTATATATTATAATATACCACCATGTTGGTCCCACTTTTATTTAATTTTCTTGTAATGCAGACATTAAAAACATTAATATAATGTTAATGTTAATATAATAATAAAAAATAGATTTCTAAGTAATGTACATAAAAGTGTGAGGATCGTTGTGCATATTATTTTGTGGGCCCATCTAACATACTTTAGATGGGAACCTATACTCAGGTTTGCCTCTCCTGTGTGATGTCGCAGTTTTTTCTGTCTTCTGTGATATCACATGTTCTGCCTTCTCTGTGACATCATCAATTGTGTTTTCTCTGTGATGTCCCCAGTTGTTTTCTCTCTGTGATGTCACCAGTTGTTTTCTCTCTATGATGTCACCAGTTCTGTTTTCTCTGTGATGTCACCAGTTCTGTTTTCTCTCTGTGATGTCACCAGTTTTTTTCTCTCTGTGATATCACCAGTTGTTTTCTCTCTGTGATGTCCCCAGTTGTTTTCTCTCTGTGATGTCACCAGTTTTTTTCTCTCTGTGATGTCACCAGTTGTTTTCTCTCTGTGATGTCACCAGTTGTTTTCTCTGTGATGTCACCAGTTCTGTTTTCTCTCTGTGATGTCTCCAGTTGTTTTCTCTCTGTGATGTCCCCAGTTGTTTTCTCTCTGTGATGTCACCAGTTGTTTTCTCTCTTTGATGTCCCCAGTTGTTTTCTCTTTGTGATGTCACCAGTTGTTTTCTCTCTGTGATGCCCCCAGTTGTTTTCTCTCTGTGATGTCACCAGTTTCTTTCTCTCTGTGATGTCACCAGTTCTGTTTTCTCTCTGTGATGTCACCAGTTCTGTTTTCTCTCTGTGATGTCACCAGTTGCTTTCTCTCTGTGATGTCACCAGTTGCTTTCTCTTTGTGATGTCACCAGTTGTTTTCCCGCCGTGATGTCACCAGTGATTTTCTCTCTGTGATGTCACCAGTTGCTTTCTCTTTGTGATGTCACCAGTTGTTTTCTCTCTATGATGTCACCAGTTGTTTTCTCTGTGATGTCACCAGTTCTGTTTTCTCTCTGTGATGTCACCAGTTGTTTTCTCTCTGTGATGTCCCCAGTTGTTTTTTCTCTGTGATGTCACCAGTTGTTTTCTCTCTGTGATGTCCCCAGTTGTTTTCTCTTTGTGATGTCACCAGTTGTTTTCTCTCTATGATGCCCCCAGTTGTTTTCTCTCTGTGATGTCACCAGTTTCTTCCTCTCTGTGATGTCACCAGTTCTGTTTTCTCTCTGTGATGTCACCAGTGATTTTCTCTCTGTGATGTCACCAGTTGCTTTCTCTCTGTGATGTCACCAGTTGCTTTCTCTTTGTGATGTCACCAGTTGTTTTCCCGCCGTGATGTCACCAGTGATTTTCTCTCTGTGATGTCACCAGTTGCTTTCTCTTTGTGATGTCACCAGTTTTCTCGCTGTGATGTCACCAGTTCTGTTTTCTTTCTGTGATGTCACCATTTGTTTTCTAACTATGATGACACTGGTTAAAAAATATAAAAACCTAGAAAAATGTTCCATCTAGTCAGCTGTTATATTATTGCCTTTTTATTATTTTCTTAGTATAGATGTAAGTTTACAACAGGCAGATTTACATTCACGTACTATTGATTTTCCTACCACATCTGCTGGAGGTTTGCTCCAAGCATCTCCTACTCTTTCAGTAAAATAATATTTTCTGACATTGGTTCCGATCTTCCTCCTACTAATTTTAGATGGTTCCCCTTTGATCTCACATTCAAGTTCTTATTAAAACTACTTCTCTCCTGATTCTTTTTTAACCCTTTCACATAATTAATGGCTGATTTACACGATCATGCTCGTTTCTAGAAACATGGTGTGCTTGTCAGCCGCATCTTCTAGACCGACTGTGTCTCCCCTGACCCAAATTGAGTACATCATAGTGTTTTATGATGCAGTCAGTTCCTATCTGATTGTTAGTCTATTGTACATCATGATTGTATGAATCAGCCCTTAAAGAGGTTATCCAGGAAATTATAATGATGACCTATCTTCAGGATAAGTCATCATTATCACTTCGGCAGAGGTCCGAGTACCGGCAACCCCCGCCAATCAGCTGTTCCAGGAAGCTGAAGCACTCACTGAAGCTCTAGTGTGCATGGCAGGCTCCCGGTAGCTCACCAAGCAGAGTGCAGTACATAGTATACCAGCTGTGCTTGATATTGCATCTCACTTCAATATGGCTGAGCTTCAACTAGGCCATGTGACTAATGTACCATGACGTCACATGGCCTAGGAAGCAGCTGCAACGCTCACAGAGTGACAGTCTCTTCTAACAGCTGGTTGGTGGGGGTCCCAGGTGTCAGACCCCTGCCAATCTAATTTTGATGACCTATCCAGTGGATAGGTCAATCAGTATTATTTCCAGGATAACCCTTTTAAGGTTTCAGTCATGTCCCTCCTTTCTCTTGGTTCCTCCAGGCCATATAAATCAAAAGGGGTTGTCTGAGATATTTAAAGTGCTACCCCTGCCCTTCCCCCCAAATGCTGTTTACAGACTATAGTGGTAACCTGCAGGTACACGGTACATGTCCTCTGTAGACATTCACTGTTCTCAGTGGTACTGTTTATCAGACTGACAGCTCAGAGGACAGTGCCAGAGAAAAAGGTTTGTTTTTTTACAGCATTTGGGGGCATTAATAGAATTTTTAAGTATCTTAGACAATTACCTTAAAGGGGTTGTCCCATGAAAAATATTTTACATTTTTCAAACCAGCACCTGGATCTGAATACTTTTGTAATTGGATGTAATTAAAAATTTAGCCAAGCCACTGAGTTATTCAATAAAATGTATCTGTATTGTGCCACCTGCTGTTTGTTCTTTTTCTTATTTCTTTGACCTGCTCACTGTAATGGCCGCACATGCTCAGTTTCATCCTTCAACTGCCTCCTGAGCTGTGATAGGGAGAGCTGAGACACGCCCCCTGCGCTGTGATAGGGAGAGCTGAGACACGCGTCCTGAGCTGTGATAGGAAGAGCTGAGACACGCCTCCTGAGCTGTGATTGGGAGATCTGAGACACGCCTCCTGAGCTGTGAGAGGGAGAGCTGAGACACGCCTCCTTACCTACAGCAGAAAAGACACTCCCCATGAGCTGTCAGCTTGATATAAATCTACAAGCAGAGCAATGAATGTGGAGATCTCTGGATCCATGTGAGGTACAGGGCTGGTTCTAGATTTGTTAGAAAGAGGTTGTCATGTACTATATGATGTCTGATTTTCATTATTTACATTAGTCATGGGATAACCTCTTTAAGTTGACATCTTCTCTTACTGCCATCTAAGTGATGTCACTGGGTTCTGTCTTCTCTATGTGATATCTCTGGTTCTTTTGTCTTTGTGATGTTACTGGTTCTGTTGTCTTTGTGATGTCACTGGTTTTGATGTCTTTGTGATGTCACTGGTTTGTTGTGTTTGTGATGTCTCTGGTTCTGTCTTCTCTATGTGTGTCGCTTGTGTCTCTGGTTCTGTCTTCTCTATGTGTGTTGCTCGCTCTGTCTTCTCTATGTGATCTCTCTGGTTCTGTCTTCTTTGAGATGTCACTGGTTTTGTGTTCTTTGTGAAATCACTGCTGTAATTTTCTTAGTAATATTACTGGTTCTATGTTCTTTGTGAAGTCACGGGTTCTGTCTTCTCTCAATTATGTCATAGGTTCTGCCTTCTTTGTGATGTTACTGGTTCTGCCCTCTCTCTTTGATGTCATTACTTCTGACTTCTATGTGATGTCACTGGTTCTTTCTTTGTGATTTCACTGGTTCTGTCTTCTTTGTGATGTCACTGGTTCTGCCTTTGTAATGTCACTGGTTTAGTGTTCTTTGTGAAATCACTGGTTCTAAATTCTCTTAGTGATATCATTGGTTCTGTCTTCTTTGTGATGTCACTAGTGCTGCCTCTACTGGCTTTCCTTGTAAGTCTTCTCTTCCAAGTGCCCTTTGTCACATACATTTTGCACATGCAAAATTAATTACATAAAATAATACTAAATTATTATTAATTATTATTATTATATAATATAGAACTGTATCTAAAATGCTTTACCTTGAGTACTCATCGGGATTTTGCAGTATTTCACTAGGGAGCGCCCCCGTTGTTTTTGTATTTTACATTGTTTGTTTGTTCGCTGGTTCTGTCTTCTTTATGATGTCACTGTGTTTTATTTGTGAACTAACTGGTTCTATCTTCTCTTAGTGATATCCTTGGTTCTGTCTTCATTGTGATGTCACTGGTTCTGTTTTATTTGTGTTGACACTGACCTGCCTTCTTTATGAAGTCACTGGTTTTTTCTTCTTTATGACGTCACTGGTTCTTTCTTCTTTATGACGTCACTGGTTCTTTCTTCTTTATGACGTCACTGTGTTTTCTTTGTGAAGTCACTGGTTCTTCTTCTTTTACTGATATCATTAGTTCTGTCTTCACTGGTCACTGGTTCTAACTACTCTTTGTGATACAATTTGTCCTGTCTTTATGATGTAGCTGCTTCTGTCTTCTTTCTGAAGTCACAGTTTCTGCCCTCTGTTTGTGAATCTGTCAATAAAAATTAGAAGAACAGCACAATGGATATGGATAAGATGCTCCAGATGAACCTCTTACAGTTACATACATACAGCAGAAAATGGTCCAGCTGTAGACATGGGCTGAAACTTTTCTAATATGCCTTAAAGTGTTTTGCCAAATAAGAGGACGTTTATGGAAGGAGTGCTGTGTGATGTCACTGGTTCTTCCTTGTTTCTGTGAGCTAACCCATTCTGTTTTCTTGCTGTGATGTCACTAGTGCTGCCTCAATTGGCATCCCTGTAAGTGTTCTCTTCCAAGTGCACATGCAAAACTAATTAAATAAAATAATACATGAATAATGATTATTATTATTAATTAATATAGAGTTGTATCTAAAATGCTTTCCCGTATCTATATCCTATATTCAATTTAGATGCCTTGTTGTGTTTCTATAGACTCTTTCCATAGTGTATTTCCATCTATAAGATGTTGGGTGCCATGTTTCCTGTGGGGTCCAAAATGTTTGGACTGGTTTCACCTGCAGTCGTAGTGCAGACAAAATGGCGGCCATTGTTATCAGCCAATACGAATGTGGACGCTGCAGTCAGCTTTACAGAGCAGGGTGGGATTTATCAGTAGTGGGGTCCTCCTCCACCGCGGGAGGAAATGTGATGTCTTATTGACAACAGGTTACAGAAATTGTACTGTATTTGATTGATTGAGCCATACATATGAAACACCCCATAGCTGATATACTTATACTTTTTTTTAGGTGGTTTGCACTCATGGAAATCCAAATGATACTTGCTCTTATGCTCTACAAGTATGAATTCCAGCTCTTGGATCCCTTTCCCAAACAGGTACTTGAACATTTTATTGATAATTCTTATCTCTTCTTTAAAATCTTCTTGACGTACCTGATCTATTGTGGAGTATTTCCCTTTAATCCATTTGTGCTCATTGGCTTAACTGTACAGTTGAGGACAAGGAGCATATGGAGGGGGCTTACAAGCTGTGCCCAGGGGCGTAACTACCATAGCGGCAGACCATGCGACTGCTATGGGGCCTAGGGCAAGAGGAGGCCCAGTTGGCATCCTCCCCTCTTCTACTGGGGGTGAAAACTTGGTCAAGACTCTACCCTCTAAAGGAACAACCTTTAGCAAATAAGGCAGTGGAAAAATGGCCCAAGGGTCATTAAAAAGGGTTTAGGCAGAAACCCTTCTGTCCTGTGTGGGGGGCCTGGTTTGCTTTGGGGCCTTTACTTCTCTATGTACGCCACTGGCTGTGCCTGCTCCATATACGGTGGGTGACATCTCCATTACACAGCAGACACCCTCCTTCAGCGGCCACGATCAGAGAAACACCCTATGGGCAAAAGTATTGGGACACCTATAGGAGCTTTTGTGACATCCCATGCTAAACCCATGGTCATTAATATGAAGTTGGTCCCCCTTCCCCCATCTGCAGCTAAAACAACTTCTGGGAAGGTTTTCTACAAGATTTTGTAGTGTGTCTGTGGGAATTTTTGCCCATTCATCCAGAAGTGCATGATGTTGGATGAGGAGAGGGCCTGTCTCACATTGTCCATTCTAGCTCATCCCAAAGGTGTTGGATCGGGTTGAGGCCAGTCAAGTTTTTCCACTCCAAACTCACCGAACCATGCCTTTATGGACTTTGCTTTGTGCACAGGGACATAGTCAGTCTGGAACATAAAAAGGCCTTCCCCAAACTGTTCCCATAAAGTTGGAAGCATATAATTATCCAGAACGTGTTGGTCTGCTGAAGTATTAAGATTTGTCTTTACTGGAACTAAGAAGACCTAGGCCGACTCCTGAAAAACACCCCATAGCATCATCCGTCCTCCACCAGTCCGGAAGGCAACATTCTCCTGGCATTCACCAAACCCAGACTCATCCGTCAGATAGAGAAGTGTGATTCATCACTCCACATAACACGTTTCTATTGCTCCAGAGTCCAGTGGTGACGTGCTTTACACCACTCTATCTGCTACTTGGCATTGTGCTTGGTGATGTAAGGTTTGTATGCAGCTCCTCGGCCATGGAAACCCATGCCATGAAGCTCCTGGCACAGCACAGGTTTTGTGTCTATGTTCATGCCAAACAAGTTATGGACTCTGCAGTTATTGAGTCAGAAGAGCATTGATGACGTTTACGTACTATACTCCTCAGCACTCGGCGACCCCGCTCTGTAACTTTACATTAGTTTCTGTGGTTCCTAAAAGCTTCCTCTTTCTCTACAGTAATACCATAGTTGATGGTGGAATAACTAGGAGGAAAGAAATTCCATAAACTGACTAGTTGGAGTGGTGACATGCCATTACAGGACCACACTGGAAGTCAGTGAGCTCTTCAGAACGAGACATTCTTTTACAAATGTGTGTAAAGATGACTGCATGGCTAGGGGGGATTTTATACACCTGTGGCAATGGAACTGAATGAAACACCCCAATTTGCCCATCTCTTTTGTCCATATAGTGTAACTACAAACTTGGCCCTTTAGATGCCGGAGTCAATAGTGACCGCAGCATCTGAGCAGCATTAGAGAAAGGGAGATGGAGGCTGGTGATCCGCTATATTACTGATCAAATTAAACCTTGCCTCTCTTGAGTAGTGCAAGCAATCCAACTTGAGTTCCCTAAGGGATCTAACAGAAAAAAAGAAAAAAAAAAATCAGTTATAAAAAGTTTTTTTAAAAAAACAACTTTTAAGCAAAAGCAATAAAATGTAAAAAATTTAAAAAGTTTCCCATTTCTCATATTAAAAAAATAATAATAAAAAAGGTAAAAATTATTGGCATCTGAAAATGCCCAAAATATCGCTGAGCCTGGTTAAAAAAAAAAAAAAATTACAGCGCCAGGATTGCCTATTTTTGGTTACATTGTTTCCCCCCAAAAAAATAGAATAAAAAATGATCAAAAATTTGCTTGTATGGCAAAATGATACAGAGAAAAACTAATGCTCTCCCTGCAAATCAAAAACATCAGACACCTCAGCTGAAGGAAAAGTGTCAGAATATGGCAAAACAACTCAAATTGTATTTTTAGAAAAAGTTATTTTTTAATAGTAGTAAAACAAAATAAAAACCATATATTACTGTGTATCGCCATAAAAATCAAACTAAAAAAACAATAACAGAATTGCGTTTTTTTTTTCACCCCAAAAATAATTATTTTACAGTTTTGCAATACATTTTATGGAACATTAAAAGAGCCATAAAAAAAGAATAACTCATTTTGAAAATGTGAATTAAAAATATTGGCTTTATCCTGAAGGGGTTAATAATCAGCAGCAGCAGGATAAGGAGTTATGGAAATACTGATGTCAATACTCCGTGGCATCTGCTTGCCCCCCATTGACCCTCTTGACACAAGATAATTGCCCCTCTCTGTCATCAGAGACCATTATAGTGGCCGATAAGGTCGGCTTATCTCTTAAAGCTGCGGAGCACTTTTTCAGGCTTAAATTTTCTATGCTTTTTGGAAAGAGCGTCCTTCTGGTAAAATACCTAAAATATATATTCCTATTCTGTCCAGCCGTTAATGAGTTAATTTGGGCTCCTGCACAGGAAACAGATCGTGGTGACAACTGTTAATGGCAACCATTATTGGTGCCCATAGGGGTCTTCTTGCAGTCATTCCTTTTCACAACCCCCACTGGGCATTAGTGACATGGCGAGGACCCCAAATTAAGGGGGAGAAATTACCTCAAGTGGATCAGACACGATCAGACACAGAGAAAGATGAGAAGATTTATCAGGGCTGGTGCAAGGGGAGGAGCTGCCTATAGCAGCCAATCACATTTCTACTTTCACTTTCCCAAAGGCATTTGAAAAAATAAGCAACGTCTGATTGGTTGCCGTGGGCAACGGCTACACTTTCTCTTGTACCAGTTTTTTTGCACCTCCTTTTCGGGAGCGCGTTGATTAAATAAAAAAAAGGTACATATGAAGTTGAAAATGTCTCAGAAGTAAGCTTAGTCTGTAGTCACCATTTGTGATTTCTCCACATCTCGCAGGCTCAGCTTCAGATGGGGTTTAAGTTGTCTGAAGCTCAGGCATCCGGAGCAGAAATCTAAATGAGCTGTCCCATCTGCATCACTGCATACTTAGGCTACTTTCACACTTGCGTTTTATAATTCCAGTATTGAGTTCTGTCATAGGGGCTCAATACTGGAATAAGATGCTTCAATGGGGGCAAAACTGAACTGAAGACAACGGAATGCTCCTAGAAGCATTCCGTTCCGTCTTCGGACCGGAGAGCAAACCGCAGCATGCTGCGGTTTGCTCTCCGGTCCAGGCATCCGCACCAAGACGGATCCGGAATGACCCCCAATGAAAGTCAATGGGGACGGATCTGTTTGGTGTGATACAATGGTGAACGGATCCGTCCTCCATTGACTTTCAATGGAGTTCATGACGGATCCGTCACATACACACATACAGAAATACACACATACAGACATACACATAAACATACACAGACATATACACATACAAATACACATACATACTTACATGCTCCTGGAGGTCACCATAGCGCAGGACGGGGCACACATAGGACGATTCCACCCGGCGCCCAGCAGAGGGCGCTGTGGGGAATCGTCCTATGTGCGCGCCGTCCTGCTCCTGTACTGTGCTGTGGAGACCTGCTGGGAGCATGTAAGTATGTCTGTGTATTTGTATGTGTCTGTGTGTGTATGTACTGTGTGACATGTGTGGGACCGGAGCACGGTTCCGGCCCCACACATGTCCCTGTGGCAGCACGGATCCGGTGGCACCCTTCACCTGCCGGATCCGGGCTGCCGCTAGTGTGAAAGAGGCCTTACCAAGATTGTAGTTGGTAAATTCGCAGCATGTAAGCCCCACCCCCCAAGAAATACCCCCCCAACCCGCTTGCGGGTCGGGCTTACATAATCATTATTAATTTCAACCCGGGACAGACTGAACTTACCTGAACTGTCTCTTAAAGTTAGGCCTCATACACATGACTGTATCCGTTTTGCAGTCCGCAAAACACGGATACCCGAAGACTGTATACCGCCATTCCTTAACTCCTGTACAAGTATAGGACATGTTCTGTCTTTTTTGCAGGGCCGCGAAAAGGACATACGGATGCGGGCAACCCACAGTGTGCTATCTGCATTTTTTGCGGCCACTTTGAAATGAATGGGTCCGTGAAAAATACCTAACGTACGGTCGTGTGCATGAGGCCTTAGGGACAGTCCCTGCAAACTCAGGACTGTTGACAACAGTGTCATTGTAGCCTGTAGAAAATCCTTTGATATTGTATGCTTTGCCTTTGATGGCTGACATGTTCCATGTATTTTATAATTGTGACACATGAGTTCTCTGGGATTACTGTAGTTTTTTTATAGATACGCTCATGTAGCTGCTTACTTCATGTACATCTTCCCCATTCTTTTTTTTTTCCAATTTTGACTCTTCTTGTTATGATGGTGTTTCACAGGTTGCCATTCTTGTGAGTTTGGGGCAGGGATCAGCAAAAACGTGTCCATTATGATAATAAAACCGGCTGCATCCGTTCTGAATGGATCCGGTTATATTATCTCTAAAATGACCAAGATGGATCCGGTACTAAATCCATTGCAAGTCAATAGGCTCCGGATCCGTTTTCTTTCATCTCCAAGTAAACAGACCCGGCACCATTGACTTACATTGTGTTTCATGCCGATGGGATCCGTCTTGATCAGTATCCCATGATACTGCTTTTGTATCCAGCAAGGGAACACAACCAAACATAGCGGAACGCATTCTGGTGCACTGCATTCCGTTCAGTTCAGTTTTGACCCCATTGACAATGAATGGGGACATATCTGAACCTATGATGGATCTCAATACAGGAAAGGAAAACATTGTTAGAATCTGTCTGGGTCCTGTGGTTGATCTTCATCTCCCTGGTCTCTAAATTTGGTGTCTGGATTCTGTGATGTCTGTTCCATGGAATTTTGCTGGAAGTTCTGTTTGCCATACTCTTGTGTCTATTCCATGTGTATCTGAATTCTTTCCTAGTTCTGTTTGCCATACTCTTGTGTCTATTCCATGTGTATCTGAATTCTTTCCTAGGTCTGTTTGCCATACTCTTGTGTCTATTCCATGTGTATCTGAATTCTTTCCTAGTTCTGTTTGCCATACTCTTATGTCTATTCCATGTTTATCTGAATTCTTTCCTAGGTCTGTTTGCCATACTCTTGTGTCTATTCCATGCGTATCTGAATTCGGTCCCAGTTCTGTTTGCCAAGTTCTAGTTCTTGACCGATCTGCTATGCCAAGTTTCTGTATCTGGACCTGCTTTGTCTGTCTTTGTCTGAACTATGTCCTAGAGTTTTGTGTCTGTTCCATCTTGCTATGTTTCTGCACATGTATCTACTATGTCTGAATGGGTTCACCTGAGCGCCACCACCTCTTCATATCAGATATGAATGACCTATCTTGTGGACAACCCCTTTAAGTTATGCAGCGATACGCCACCTTTATTTCATGACTAGGCATATTTGCCATTCAGAAGCCTTGAAAAGCAGGATAGCAACCCCAGTAATATCAATCTTAAAGGTTGTCATCCAGCTTTCCTGAACCCCTGAAGGACATAAGGCATTCAGGAACCAGAAAAAGGCAGACATATTGGTTGTCACCCAGCTTTCCCAGAAACTATATTACTAAAAAGGTGGTAAATATACCTGTTAAAAAGTGACAGAACAGGACGACTCAAAGTTTTGTTTTTTTTTAATGTTGTGGTAAATGTGCTTTAATTTTTCATAGCGGTTGCTCGCTGTAAGCTTCTTAATGGGCCACCTCCTCATTGTTTTCGCTGGTTAATTGAGCCCTCTGGCACGAAGTATTATGTGGCATCTCATTAACTTAATCAGTCCAGTGTCACAGTGGAAAGTCCAGGTCACCCCTGGGCGCAGCGGTGTGATGTGATGCCATCCATTGCCTCACATATTTCTCATTGTTGTTATATGAATCACAGATTAAAAGGGGAAAATGAGTGTTGATTGCTGTGTATGCGCTGGAGCCCGTCCACCGCGCTGAAAGAATCATGACCTTGAGTGCTATTGCTAACATTTTTGTATCATGTAACATTGAGTGTGGAGCAAGATGCCGACCGGCTGGAAGGGTCATTTATTTATGTGGTTTCATCGCACAGTTCACAGGCTGCTGCTATATTTCCTGGAAGCACCTATTAGATGTACAATTTCTAATAAATCTGCTACTTAATATATTACAACATATGTACATTTTACTTAGTCTTTAAACACCAGCTATATATAGATGTATGTGTATTATTGATGTGTGTGTATGTATATGTGCAACACTGAGCCACTTCTTAAATTACTTTACATGTAAAATACTGTAGTAACATAGTTTATAAGGCCAAAAAAGACATCTGTCCATCCAGTTCAGGCCTGTTATCCTGCAAGTTGATCCAGAGGAAGGCAAAAAAAACCCTGTGAGGTAGAAGCCAATTTTCCTCACTTTAGGGGAAAAAATTCCTTCCCGACTCCAATCAGATATCAGAATAACTCCCTGGATCAATGACCCCTCTCTAGTAACTATAACCTGTAATATTATTACCTCCAGAAATACATCCAGGCCTCTCTTGAACTCTTTTAGTGAACTTACCATCACCACCTCCTCAGGCAGAGAGTTCCATAGTCTCACTGCTCTTACCGTAAAGAATCCTCTTCTATGTTTGTGTACAAACCTTCTTTCCTCCAGACGCAGAGGATGTCCCCTCGTCACAGTCACAGTCCTGGGGATAAATAGATGATGGGAGAGATCTCTGTACTGACCTCTGATATATTTATACATAGTTATTAGATCTCCCCTCAGTTGTCTTTTTTCTAAAGTGAATAAGCCTAATTTTGCTAATCTTTCTGGGTACTGTAGTCCACCCATTCCAGTTATTACTTTAGTTGCCCTCCTCTGAACCCTCTCCAGCTCTGCTATGTCTGCCTTGTTCACAGGAGCCCAGAACTGTACACAGTCCTCCATGTGCGGTCTGACTAGTGATTTGTAAAGTGGCAGGACTATGTTCTCATCACGGGCATCTATGCCTCTTTTGATGCACCCCATTATCTTATTGGCCTTGGCGGCAGCTGTCTGACACTGTCCTATATTACAAATTCAAATCACCCCTTTCCCAAGTCCAAAAATGTTCAAAGTGTTACAATGTTTTTAGCCTGCATGGTGAACGCCATAATGGAAAAAAAATCTAAATGGCTGGATCATCGTTTTTAATACAGGATAGGAAAAATTAAATTTTACAGTTAAAAAATGACAAATTGTCCTGTAGGAAAAACCCTTCATACCGTATGTGAATAGAAGAGTAAAAAAAAAAAGGCAGGGAGTTAAAAATGAAAAATCGAAAATTGACCTGGTCCTGAAAGGGTTAAGGTTACTTTCACATCTCCGTAATGTCCGATCTGACAGGCGGTTCCGGCATAGTTGTCGGCTGGACGAAAACCACTCCATGCAAGTGCATTTATGCAGGAAAGTGACCGAATCACCGGATCTCATCATAGTCAATGGGGCTCTGGCGGTGCAATCTGGTGAACTCCTTCTCTGCCAGAACAGCCTGACGGACATTTTTAGCAGTAGCCTAAGCCATCAGTTGTTTGGTTCCATATGCACCATGTGAACAGGTTTAGCGTATATTTGACACTCCTCGACCTCAAATCTATTATACATCCAGTGTCTTGTTATGTGGCAGATGGTCCCTTGTGCCTCCTCACGCACCAGGGCCATGAGCCAGGCGACCTCTGCAGCCCCTCAAGTTGTGCCCCTTATTGTAAGACTACTATGTGTATAGTTCTTGGCCTACGAGGAGTGATGCCATCTTTCCTCATCCTGGGTGGGCAATGTCTGATTTCAGCCTGTACGATAGTCATGTTGCTTCACAATGGGACCTGTGAAACCGCAGCCACCTTCTCGAGTTCCTCAGACTATTTCTTTAATGGAGAAACAGAATTGAGAGCGAGCAGGGAAACCAATACTGAGCTCTGAGCCGTGGCTGCCTGGTTGGGTTTCAGACTGGCAGATCACGGGTTTGTCTCGCTCGGTCACTGCCCAATATCTTCCCCAGGTGCAGACCTGATCTCCTCTATAATATTCTGCACCATAGCGCAGAGAGGCTGAGAGGAACACTCAGCAGCAGGAGAGGAGTGTGCTGATCTTGTAGGAGGCAGTGACCTGCCGATTATGTCTTTGTGTTAGTGAAGGTAGGACTAAAAGTGACAGCGGGGGGATCGTGATGTGAAGAGGAAAATGGTAACATGGGAGATCACAGATAGTGGGAGGAGCAGAATCCCACAGTAGCACAGAGCATTTCAGGAGAGGAGTGTACTTATATCGTAATGGGCGATGCCCTGACCATTCGTGATCATGTAAGCAAGGTTATCAAAGCTTAAAAGGGGTTATCCCATGAGAAATGTGAAAAATTAATATCAGACATCATATAGTACACGACAATCTCTTTCTAACAAAGCTAGAACCAGCCCTGTACCTCACATGGCTCCAGAGATCTCCCCGTTCATTGCGCCAGTTGCTCTGCTAGATTTAATTCAAGCTGGCAGCACAGGGGCATACACTTTTTCCGGGGGCATGTCCTTTCTACTGCAGCTGGTGGCAGTTGACGGATGGAACTGAGCATGTGCTTCCATCCCAGTGGGGTGGACAGAGAAATTAGAAAAAGAGCAAACAGCAGGTGGCGCTATACAGATAGATCAGCAGCTAGACAACATTTTAAATACATGGAATTGCAAAAGTATTCAGATCCAGGCATCCGACATCTGGGATCCCTGTCGATCAGCTGCTTGCGGAGGCCATAGCGCCACGGCCTCGAAGTTTACCAAGCACAGCGCTGTACATTGTATAGGTTTTGTTTCAGCTCAGCTCCATTTACTTGAATGGGACTGAGCTGCTCCTAGGCCACCTGACCGATGAACATCATGTCACTGGCCTAGCGTAAGCTGCGGGGTAGTCGCGGCGTTCACTGGAGCTCTGCGGCCTCTTCAGACAGTGGGGGTGCCAGGAGTCGGACCTCAATGGATCAGATACTTGTGACCTATCCTGGGGATAGGTCACAAGTATAAAGCACTCGGACAGCCCATTTTAGGGTTCTCCAAGACTTTTATACTGATGGGCTTTCCAATGCACAGTGGAATTTAAAGAGTACCTGCACTTTACTGCACAAAAAGGTTTTGATTGGTGGGGGTGCTGAGACCCCCTCTGATCACTATAAGGGGGTGATAGAAGCACTCACACAGAGAGCGGCAGATCAAGTCAACTCCTTCTCTGCCGGAGTAGCCTGCTGGAGCCAAGTGTGACCCTAACCTTACTAGGACATATCAAAAGTTTTTTTCAGGGTCACTTTAAATATTGGTAACTATGGGATAAAAAGGACCCTTCATTGACCTGGGTGGTGCAGGTACAGGGCATCAGACCCCCATTTATCAAATATTGATTATCTAACCTTAGGCCATCAATATGTTTTGGAAACCCCTTCTAAAGATTGCTGCCTATCCATAGACATAGCCATACTTTTTTTTACCCTGGGTAAAGACTTGTTTTTGCTGGCCCAGCTCTTAAAGGGGTTGTCTCACTTCAGCAAGTGGCATTTATCACGTAAAGAAAGTTAATACAAAGCACTTACTAATGTATTGTCATTGTCCATGTTGCTTCCTTTGCTGGCTGGATTCATTTTTCCATCACATTATACACTGCTCGTTTCCATGGTTACAACCACCCTGCAATCCATCAGTGGTGGTCGTTCATGCACACTTTAGGAAAGAACGCCACCCTCCCTGGTGGGCAAGACCATGGAAGCACACACAGGTCGGTTGCTTTTTCCTATAGTGTGCAAGCACGACCACCACTGATGGATTGCAGGGTGGTTGTAACCATGGAAACGAGCAGTGTATAATGTGATAGAAAAATGAATCCAGCCAGCATAGGAAGCAATATGGATAATAACAATACATTAGTAAGTGCCTTGTATTCACTTTCTCTACATGATAAGTGCCACATGCTGAAGTGAGACAACCCCTTTAAAACGTTGGACTGGGCAGAGTGGGGTGACCCCCGACACCTGGGGCACATAGCCAGCCGCTCTGCCCCTGTTCCCACCAGCCCTCAGCGTGCATCCTGAATACATCGGCCAAGATTTTGACATCTATGAATTGGGATTTTTCTTCTCATTAAGCTCATTATGTTTTGCTTAATAAATGTAAAAGATAATTAATGAAGAAATCCCGGCTAGGATGCCAACAACAGGAATATCAGAGCGTGAACAAGCATGGACAGATTGCCCGCTGCTCAGCAAATAATAACACGCGCTTCCTGCATCGTACATCGTATTCCCTCGCCTCGACTTCTCTGTCCTTTTCGGAGAACAGATGTAAAGAAAAAATGTCCGTTCATCTGGTGGCTTTTGAGAGAAGCCAAGATCTGTTGGCGAGGTGGCACCAGCAGATTAGTGGTCTCCGTATGGAGGGAGGGAAAGGGATGAACAACGGGCACATCGGAATATTGTGTTCTGTTTAGTGCATGTCCCATTGGACCTCGGAGATATAACACATATACACGGGGTTAACACTGGAGGAGCAAACATTTGATAAAGTGAAATATTTGATAAAGTGAAATATAAGAATAGTATTTATATCCCGAAGCATCCAAGAGGCTCCATAGGGGGTTTCCAGAACTTAAAGGGGTTCCACTCTTTTCAAACCAGCGCCTGGATCTGAACACTTCTGTATTAGCATGTCATTAAAAATGTAATATAGCCACTGTGTTATTCAGTAAAAGCTAACTGTATAGCGCCACCTGCTGTTTATTCTTTTCTTTATACAACTCAATGAAGTGGTCGCACATGCTCAGTTCTATCCTTCAACTGCCACCAGGCATATCTACTCTTAGAAGCTGTGATAGTTACAGGGAAAGATCTGCAGCAGAAAAGACACACTTCTGGAGAAATGACACACCACCTGAGCTATGATAAGTAGAGAGCTGCTGCAGAATGGGTATACCCCTGAGCTATGATAGGGAGAGAGCTGCAGGAGAAAGCCCTCTCGAGCTGCGATAGTAAGAACTGCAGGAGAAAGGACACGCCCCCTGAGAAAATAAATGGGGAGATCTCTGGATCCATGTGAGGTACAGGGCTGGTTCTAGCTTTGTTAGAAAGAGATTGTCATGTACTATGTGATGTCTGATTTTCATTTTTTTTACTTTGACTATAGGCTAAGCCCTTTAAATATTGATTACCTATCCTTAGGATAGGTCATCAGTTTTAGATCAGTGGGGTTCACATCATCTGTTCGAGAGGGCCGCATCACTCATGTGAGCGCTGCAGCCTCTTCTTCAGCCTGTGACTTCACATTCATCAGTCACATGGCCTTTCTGCAGTGCACTAAGACGCAATACCAGGCACAGCCACGATGTAATGTACAGCAACGTGCTTTGTACACTATGGAGAGGCTGCTGCGCCCGTCCGTAATGTTTATTTCTTATGAAAATGAGATGCTTGGAGCACCACAGGGCTGGACTAGCCCCTCAGAGCACTGCTTCTCCTTTTCCTTGTCACCATTACCCCCCATTCCCTGATTGACCGTGCCAGGGATCCTCACTATTCAGATGCTTGGCCATGAAATCTCACGTTTGTGCCAGTGAGACTTCATCAGCTGGCGCATGGGCAGTGGATCTCAAGAGGATCTCCCCCCATGACATCTGCCTATGCAAGAGCTGATAATAACATTGGCGCATGCACAGTGCAAATATCAGAGTGAGGAGAGCCTCCTGATATCAAGAGGAGGCTTTCCCGCTGAAATCTGCGCTGTGCAAGCGCCGATGACGTCAGTCTCCTCCCAGAAAAGAAGACTCCTGGCTTCATTTCTAGATCAGCAAAGCTGAGCATCTTCTCTTCTGAGAGGAGATTGATGTCATCGGTGCTTGCGCAGTGCAGATTTCAGCAGGAAGAGCCTACCCATGGTCTCAGGAGGCTTTCATTGTTCTGATATCTTCACTGGCGAAAACACTAGATTTTAGGGCCAAGAATTTGAACAGTGAGGATGCCTGGCTCTGTCAATCAGGCCATGGGGGGAGTGGTAGCAAGAGAGAGGAAGAGGTGCTCTGAGGTGTTAGGCCAACCCCCCAGTGCTCCAAGCACTTCTATTGCATATTAATAATAAGGAACTTCGCTGCAATGGTACACCAGATTACAGCAATAGAGGACTCATTTAATTCATCATGATCAACCCTACCAGGCAGCATGCCTGGTTTATTATGGTTGATGATGATGACAGATGCTTTTTAAGTCAATTTCTTTTTCCATTTTTTATTTTTGTCCACCATGTCTAGTCTTCTATTTGGCTCTTCATGTGTCTCAATGGCACATTCATGATTTCTGGGACTGTCTCCATCCATCTTATTGTGTTCTTTTCATCTTCTTCCTTTCTTTTTTCAGCTCTTCTAAAAATAATTGTGTGAATGTTCCTCGTGAATGTTTTCTGTTTTTTCTCCTTTATTGGTCAAGTTTAAATCCATCAAGTCACTGAAATACCTAGACCATTCTGTTCTGATGGTCCCTTTAAGGTGCCATCTTCACGTATCGCTGACAGTAGCTATTCGTAATATCTTCCAGAGTACTCTACACTTGGTAGGAACTCAGCAACCAGAAGGACCTTGTCGAGTACGGTTCAAACAAAGGGCATGAAGATAAAAACTGATAAAATGTGAGTATCAGAGGAACTAAATTTGATTTGATTTGCGTACAGAACATTATGGGTTGTCTGGTTTAGTAAACCCATTTTTCCATGTGTTTTTGGTGAAATTTGAGTTAATATCGGGAGTCCATTGTTCAATATCTACTTCTGTAAGCCTGCAGAGCAGCTACAAAGAGCATTTTTGCCTCTGGAGGACCCAGCATATCCATGCATTACACTTTGGCTTCAATGGGAACTACAGTATGTAATGCTTCATTTAGCCTGTGGGGGTACTGCAGGGAAACAGAACACTTACAGATAAATGAATCCATAGATTACAGCTGATCGCTCGGAGTCTCATTTTTGGGATGCCCTGTGGCCACTGCTAACATAAGAATTTGAATAAAGCTAAGAAACCCTTTAACAGAAAATTCCTAAATGACATCCTCAGCTATACACAGTCCGAAATGAACTTTTCTCCTAATTTAGATGACCTCATTTAAAGGGTTTCTGTCACCAGTTTTTTCGGTATGAATCAGGCTGACATTAGAGATGTGCTAATGTCACCTGATTCCAAATATATATGTTTTATTTACTGGTGCCCCCATTTTTATATAAAATGAACTTCTATTTTATGCTAATAAGGCCTCTAGGTGCAAGGGGCGTTACCTCTGCTCCTAGAGGCTCTGTTGATTGACAGGACCAGGCAGAGAAGAAACACTCCATTCACCATAGCTTGCAAGGACCTTCAATGATGTCATGACCATGTGATCAGTCACATGGTTTAGGAGGAGACAGGCTGTTTGTGTGATCCTAACCATGTGACTGATCACATGTTTATGACATCGTTGAAGGTCCTTGCAAGCTATGGTGAAAGGAAAAAACGGGGACACCAGTAAAAAAATGATTACCAGTTTGGGCATCAGGTGACATTTGCACATTGCAAATGTCATCCTGTTTTATATGCCCAAAACTGGTGACAGAAACCCTTTAACTAGTGCTATCAGCAGTTTAGCATGGTCTGAACTGCTGACAGACTTCTGTTAAAGGGGCTTTTCCCACTGTAGACCTTTATATCATATTGACTGGAGGGTTAGGGTTAAGTATAATAAGTGGGAGTCCCATTGTCTGGTCCCTGTTTCTGGTTCCCATCAGATTATAGGAAAAGAGTCACCTTTGTTGTATACAATACAAAGTCATATACTGTAGCAGGCCTCATCCATTATGGTAACTAACGTACCTCATGTCTGTCTTCTGTTTAGGTCTCCATAGAAGAGGCGTGCCTAAAAGACCATCCACTAGAGAATTTTTAGATATTTTTTATGAAGAATGATTTAATAATTAATTTTTCTGACATTTCAGATTTAATAGTCACATTATAATAATGTAATAAAGTATTTTACGAAATCCTATAGGCTCTTAATGGTGTATTGTGTGTTGATTTTCCGGCAGCCCCTTTTATTCTTATAATCCTAGATAATATGAATCTGAATGATAGATATGTCATGGTCTGCTCACCTAGCTGGTTTATTATATTTCATATTTGGAAAGTCTCCTAGAATGAAAGAGGCTCCCAAAAAAAGGAGAGTCCTCCCAGACTCCAAACCTGATGAATCTCCCGTGTACTGACAGAATACTCACCCCTCCTCATCTCTGGGCTCTTTTTCACTCCTGGGCACCACTGCACAGCCTGACACTGGACTGTTGGTGAAGCATTGAGAAGAGGCAAGTATCGTATCTGCAGATTTTGCTTTGAGGTCTGTATCTATTTACAGGTTCTGGTCTGGGATCTGTATTTTCTTTAGGGGTCTGTGTAAGATTAACAAGTCTGTTTTTAGGATTCTGTTCTGGTGTCTGGTTTATTTAGATGGTCTGGGCCATTATTTATTTAAAGGGTCTGGTCTGGGGTCTGTGTTTATTTAGGACATCTGGTCTAGGGCTTGTATTTATTTAGGGGGTCTAGTTTAGGACCTGTATTTATTTAGGGGCTCTGGTTTAGGGCCTGTATTTATTTAGGGGGTCTGGTCTAGGGCCTGTATTTATTTAGGGAGTCTGTTCTAGGGCCTGTATATATTTAGGGGGTATGATCTGGGCTTGTATTTATTTTGGGGGTTTGATCTAGGGCCTGTATTTATTTAGGGGGTCTGGTCTAGAGCCTATATTTATTAAGGGGGTCTGGTCAAGGGCTTGTATTTATATAGGGGGTCTGGTCTAAGGCTTTTACTTATTTATGGGGGCTGATCTAGGTCCTGTATTTATTTAGGAGGTCTGGTCTAATGCCTGTTTTTATTTAGGGGGTCTGTTCTAGGGCCTGTATTTATGTAGGGGTCTGGTCTAGGGCCTGTATTGATTTACAGGTTCTGGTCTGGGGGCTGTATTTATTTAGGGGCTGTGGTCTGGGGTCTGTGTTTATTTAGGGGGTCAGGTCTTCGTTCTTTGTTTATTTAGGGGGTCTGGTCTGGGGTCTGTGTTTATTTAGGGGGTCTGCTCTAGGGCCTGTATTTATTTATGGGGTCTGGTCTACATCCTGTGTTTATTTAGGGGATCTGCTCTGGGGGTCTGTGTTTATTTAGGAGTTCTGGTGGGGGTCTGTGTAAGTTTAGTTTCTGAGGCATGTATTTAGGGACCTGTTTTGGAGTGTGTATTTATTTAGGGGGCCTGGTCTGAGGCCACATTATACTGCCATACAGTACACAACATAATTTCAGTGCATTATGCAGATAACATTTATATAGTGGAGCCATAGAGTGCTCCAATAATACCACCATACAGTTCCTCATATATTTTCAATACAATGAGCAAAAACAGAGTTATATGATGTCTAAATAACAGCACTATACAAGGCACAAATAACAGTGCCCAGGATCTTTGAGCAAAGACCTGAAAAATGCTGTGAATTATACCGAAGAGGATGACTGAGGCCCGAAATGGTGGAGACCGCAGGGTATTTGATCCCCTCTGCTATAATTTGGCCCTGTGTGTCAGAAAGAAATTTGGAGCTTCATGGACTGATCTCAGTTTAGGGAACTTATGTTGTGAAACAAAAGATGGATGAAACTATGGAGACGACCAAATATAAAGTGATCCATAATTTAATTTGTGTATCATGTGCCAGTCACTGACTCAACCTCACTGACCTCTATAACTAAAATATCTTTTCCAACTCAGGCAGAAAGTCAAATGAATACTAAAACTATTTTTGACCCCTCAAGGACATGGCCTATTTTGGCCTTCAGGGCATGGCAGATCCTAGACCCCCCACCCCCAATTTTCATCTCCTTCTTCCGTGAGCCATGGCATTTTAATTTTTTTATCAAATTAGCTTGACATTTGTGGGACAAGTTGAAAAGCTTTTTTGGAAAGGGGATTAAAAGAAAAAGTTTTTTTGCATTTAGTTTTTTTCGGTGTGCAGTATGGATGACGTGTTACAGTACCTCTATTCTGTGGGTCAATACGGTAGTGGCAACACCAAACTTATATGGTTGTTTTATGTTTTACTACTTTTGCACAATTTAAACACTTTTTAAAACATTTTTTTTTTTGTCAATGGGCTTGTTTATTTATAGGATAATTTGAAGTTTTCATTGGTACCATTTTGGAGTTTGTATGAGTTTTTTTTATTATATTTCTATTTTTTGGGAGGTGAGGTGAACAAAACATCAAGTCTGGCATTTTTTTTTACCACATTTTTTACTACATTCATCATAGGATTTAAATAAAATGACAATTTTATAGTTTGGGTCATTGTAGATACTTCCATATCAATTATTTTTTACTTTTTTTAATATAATCGTTTTTGATGGGAAGAAAGTTTATTTTCTTGTTTTTTTTAATTACTTTAAACATTTTTATTTATTTTTTGTAATTGTTTATACTTTTTATTTAGTCCCACTTGGGGACTTGAACATCTGTGAGCTTAAAGGAAATCTGTCACCAGGATAATTGCCATTGAAGTAAAGCCATGGCCTAATAGCACTTAGCACCTTATTTCCAGATGTGCCTTTGTTTCAGCAGTAGATGTTTTCTTTCTTCTGAAAATCCAATTTAGTTGGTATGCAAATAAGCCAGTAAGGTGCCCAGAGGGGGGTCATTCTTGCAGGAAGGAGCCCAGACACGCTTCCTGCTAGTGCCCAAGCCCGCCTTCCTGCTGGGAGCAGGGAAAAGAGGGGCGGAGTTATGGCTTGAATGTGATGTAGGAGAGGTGGGTGGACACCTTGTGGCAGGAGGCGTGCCTGGGCTCCTTCCTGCAAGAATGACGCGCCTCTGGGCACCTTACTGGCTCATTTGCATACCAAATAAAGTGGATTTTCTGAAGATAGAAAACATCTATTGCTGGAACAAAGGCACATCTGGAAATAAGGTACTAAGTGCTATAAGGCTATGGCTTTACTTCAATAGTGATTATCCTGGTGACAGATTTCCTTTAAAAGGGCTGTGCCAAGTTTTGAAGTTATCACCTATCCTGTGCATAGGGTGTAACTAATTGATCGGTCGGGGTCCCATTCCCCCAATCTGATGGTGTGGTAAGTCAGGCATTTGCCCTGCTGTTCTATCCATTCTCTATAAGAGCGACGGAGATATTGGAGTACAGCTCTGGCTATTTCCGGCGGTCCCATAAAGAATGAATGGAGCAGCAGAGCACATGCTCGACCTGACGTTCTATCAGATCAGGGGACCCCCATTCTCAGGATTGGTGGGCGGTCGTACCCCAGAGATCAGTTAGTTATCCTCTATTCTGTGGATATGGAATAACTTCAAAACTTGGCACAACTCCTTAAATTGCTGTACTGCAGTATATTATGCCTGCCAGCATAGCACTGACAGGCAACAGTGCAGCAAGATGGCAGACCCTCGGGTCATCATTAGTCCTCCTGCTGCCACAGCAACTCATTGACACCCAGCATTTGCATCACAGGGGTGGTAATGTCTAACCATTTAGATGCCAAGGCCATCTAATGGTTGGGATCTTGGTTGTCTCCAATCCAGTACATAATACAGCGGACATCTGAAAGTGATGGCGCATGAACAGCTCCCGTGCCTCCGCCATCACTGTGATGTACTCTTGTCAATTTGCAGGAAATACATAAAACGTAACAGTACATAATGGAGCATGAAGGGGTTAAAATGGCAAAAGTATAAAGAAGATTTTTGAATTTTCCCTTTTGTATTGTTTATTACACGTAGTCCTGAATTTCTTACTGCCGTCTGCCTGAGGACTGCTGCTCTTCGCAGAACTTTCACTTTAAGAAATAGTAACTAACATCCCTATTAATACACGATGTCCATGTTTCCACTCTGTGTTATTGTGACATTTTCTGTGTAATCTATGCGTACACCAGGCGATTTTTAAAATTCTAAAAAATGCAAAATTCAACATTTACAGGGTTTGTATAATTGCGGTGACATATCCCACTCCATATTCTCTTCTGCTAATGGGATGCAAATATGAATAGAATTAAACAGGAATCGCAGAGTTCATGGCGTCTCATGCACCACGGCCGGGGGCTAATCAGGCTCCACTTGACATTTAAGATCTTCTTTTCGAAAAAAAAAAATAATTTGGATCTCCACCTGAAACGTGCCGCAACCATTGTTCTTCTATCATCAAGGATATGATGGATCTTAACATGGAAGCCATGCCAGGGGGTGTTATCTACTCAACTGGAGAGCTGGATCCACTACTTTCGGTCATTCGGTAAAGCAGAGCTTGAAAACAACACTAATAGGTGGTTCTGATGTAGCAGAGCTAGAAAACAGATGTAGCAGAGCTGATGTAGAAGAACTGGTGTAGTGGAGCTATAAGCCCGATGCAGCAGAGCTGAACTGAAGTAGCAGAGTTAATCACTAAGTTATGTGGGCATATGCTTCTGTATCAACTGCTGAGATTTGTTTGGTAGGCACAGACCTTCTGACAGGCTCACTTTAAGGAGAAAATAAAACAAATTTCTATGTCCATTGGAGGACGATCCCTATATACTGGTTCATTATTAAGTTCAATGGGATCTGTCTAAATCCCTGTACATTGAGCTCCCCCTGTTGGCAGCTTTAGGCAGGCAAAATTTTATCCTTAGGGCTCATGCACGCGGCTGTTGCACGGCCATGCCCGTATTGCGGTCCGCAATATACAGGCACTGGCTATGCGCACAACGTATTCACTAGAACGCGTCCGCAATCCAAAATGAGCGGTGCGGAACGGAGGCACAGAACACCATGCAAGCACTACATAGTGCTTCCATGGGGTTCTGTTTTTTTTTGCGGTACGGACGGATCACGGACCCATTCAAGTTGATTGGGTCTGGATCCGTCTGCAGCAACCGCATGAACGGTGCCTGTGCATTGGGGACTGCAAATTGCTTTTTACGTTCTTGTGCACGAGGCCTTAAAGGGCATTTTCCAGGATTTGTTATTGATGGTCTATCTTTGGGAGGAGGCAGAGAGAAGCATTGTAGTAAAAGGAAAGTTTTGCTGTGATTGTTTGCCAATTGCAACAAACTTTTAAGCACACGCAGGGAGATGAGAGGCAGACTGAACATGTTTGTGTATTTAATAGATGGACAGGAGAACCCGACTGCTAGAGTCTTCTGGTGACATCTTATCTCCCAGGAGAACAAAAGGATCATGTCAAAATTTCACCCAATTTTTCTCCAACCCCACACCCACCCCCCCAAGGAGAGTCGGCAGCTCCCCATACACATTAAACTAGTGGGTTTGGACAACAATAAATGATTTGAAATTGGGAAAAAGACAACGAGTATTTCTAGGCAAGAAATAGTATTAGAAAATAATGATATAGATAGATGTACGCCCAGGGAATGCCGAGTATATATGTTAGATAAATATGGAAAAATTGAATTATAGCTGAGTGCAGCCATATTATAGTAGCACCTGCAGTAGTTGGTGCAGTGTCAGCGCCAGTAGAGGACACGCGTTGGTTCTACGCGCGCAGTTATGCAATGTCGGTGTTTTTTGTGTGTGTTATCCAGCTGGGACTTCCCTGGTCTCTGCTGAGTAATCTCCTGAGCACCGGAGACCTGAGTGATGCTGAATCATCCTCGCAGCTCCAGAGACTCAGCTACCTCCGCAGTCTCCAGGGAGCAGAGCCAGGAGTTTGGAGAGAAAATATTTGTATTGTCAGCGGTTTAGTGTAATCCAATCATTCCCAGACCAGTAGGGGGTGCTATTTAAAGGGATACTCCCAGGACCGAGTTAGCATCCCTTGAATGGCATGGATAAAGGACACATAGACTGATTCCACTCTATGTATAGAGAAGTCACTTCCATATCGCTTCCTCTACATGGGTGTATGGGGGTGAGCCTCATTTTGAGTGTTGCTGTGGAGCCCCATGATTTCTTTACATGCCCCTCCCTTCATGCCAGTCATGGTTGTGGAATCCTCAATTTTTGGCACCATAATACGGTCTGGTATACTCCGCCATCAAATATTCCAAAAAGTAGTAGTGGTGGTGAGTACCGATTCAGGATGAAGGGTATATATACAGTAGGTCTTTGCAATGGAACGTCCCAGTCCTGGTTGCTCCAATTGCCTTTGCTATTAGCTGGCAAGAAGTGTTATGTGGCACCCACATGTGTCATTTACAGAACTGGGCCTTGGGGGCCCCTTCAGGGTCCTGGTGTAACGGCTACCTCTGAAATTCCTACAGCTATGACCAGTAGCGTAAATAAAGAAGGGCCCCATATCAAGGATCACACCAGTTCCCCCACACAGGACAGAAGGGTCTCCACCTAAACCCTTTTCGATGACCCTTGGGCCATTTTTCCACTGCTTCATTTGCTAAAGGTTGCTCCTTTAGAAGGTAGAGTCCTGACCAAGTTTTCACCTCCAGTAGAAGAGGAGATGATGCCAACTAAGACTGGGCCCCCTCTTGCCCTGGGCCCCATAGCAGTCGCATGGACTGCCGCTATGACTATGTTGGCAAGAACTTATCAAGACACTCCTTTCGAGAAGGAACTCAAGGTGGGCTCAAGGTCGGGGTAAGGATGTGATGGAGGAAATAGGCATCGAGCCCTTAAGCCCTGGGTAGAAAACCCAGTACCATAATGGGGGGCCTTGTTTAATCTTTGCCATGGAGCCCCTTCTGTATTGTGTACAGTTCAAGATGGACGCTGCTGTGACAAAGCAAACGCTAAGGTGGTGGGAGACTCTAAAGCAATGCAAGAGTTAATGAAGCGCGCGCTGTCATATCTGCCGGTTTGTCCCATGTTCCTGGTGGCTTTCATATAATTCACTCTGCGTAGATTAATCAACTTCTATCTTTCTTCAAACACTGGCTTTCAAAAGTCTGCCATTTCCAGCATTATTACCATGTCTTTGACCTTTCTGAAATATTTAGGACCTCATGCAGGCTGATTGCTGGATGAGAATCTGTGCACGTGAGCTGGATAATAAATGAGCCCATTATATAGAACAACATGAGGGGGGGCAGCTTCCCTTCAAAATAATCTGACTCCAGCACCACCTGGCAGGATCATGGCGCCTTATGGAGCTAAAAATGCCTAGAATTGAATGCAGAAGGTCATAGATGGAGAAATCTCATTCTGTTCTATATTGTAGTGGTCTTCAGCTGTTGCAAAACTACAACTCCCAGCATGCTGTGTTGCTACTGTAAGGACAAGGCTGGAAGCATTAGTTTGTTATGTACCCAGTCAGAGGCTGTGAGGATGGTGCAAGTGGCTTGGGCAGCCACTTGGTCATTGGCTCACAGGAAGGTTTCCTAGTAGGGTCCATAGGCAGTCTGCCCCTGCTGAACAGTGTTATGGGGTAAGTGTGTGGCAACATCTCTGGTGTCTTCACATTAGCTGCATGTTCCCAGAAAAGTTAAATAGCAGTGCAGGGGATCCTCATGAGAGAGATGCAGAAGATAGAGAGCTAGAAGTGACTGAGACACTGCAGTTCCTGCGATTAGTCAGTTAGCAAGTAGAGGTGAGCGACACTTTCCAATAGGGTGTGCCATCTCAGGGCCTTGAGAGAGCAAGCCGAAAGTTGCATGGTAGAGGAGGTGAGGCAGGTGCAGAGGGACTGACGGAAGCTGCCTATCCCATGCATCCTGCAAGCAGCTGAGGCTTGTATAGTAGCCCAGGTACTTACGACCAGCCAGCCACTGTGAGGCTTGCAAAACCTGTGCCACATTGAAACCACCAAGTTAATTGCCTCTTGTAAGACTGTAACCATTAAGACACCTTCACATTCCCGTGTGGCAAAGATGGCATCACATGACAATACCATGCTGAAAATCCCTGACCTCTTCATCATGACCCTAGTACCAATAGTTGTCAATGGACAGACACCTGGGATGGCCACCTACCTTGGTCATAAATTATATGTACTGTGTGAGCACTGAGTCCCTGAGGAGCTGATGCAGAGGATGGGAGTGGTAGCGACCCTGAGGAGATGTGTGTCACAGTGTACTCTCTCAGGCCGTTGCTCCCTGGGCATCTGTGGAAAAGTGATTTGAAAAATCGTATAAATGTATAAAATTCTCTCTTTACTTAGTGCAAAATATAAGTTGTGGCACATCCAGTAGTACTAAGTACAAAGTGCAGTTTCTGGCACCAGATGAGGAGGTGTGGTGGCGGGTTGTCTGGCAATTAAATAGCACTTGCAGGCACTTGTGGATATAGATGTCCACTGTTATACAGGCTTGATGTTAGTCTGGCCTGGTTTTTAGCTAGGTGATGGGTGTTTGAGATGTAGTTCCTCACCTGCAACAGTGTCTGTAAAGCTATGATGATCTGCTGATCACTCTGCTGTCTTGACTTCTGAAGCATTTGGGAAGCAATGTTCTGGATTCTCCTGATCTCTCAGGAGTGATGGTCTCACAGGAAAATGGAGTAACAACCTCCAGGAGTAGGAGCTCTGGCATGTGCTTTCTACCTCCATTCCATCTACTCTGGAACTCCCCCACCTGGCAGGAAGTTGGACCACTCCACTCCTACTCTGGAACTCCGCCACCTGGCAGGAAGTTGGACCACTCCACTCCTACCAAGAGGACAGGAATAGAGCGGTTAGCCTTATTCCTGCCGACCATACTTTCTCTAGCTGTAATGATCGGCTTAAACATATGCATAAACAAGACATTACAATACATATCAAACCTTTGCAGATACCCCCGGGTCTGAGGTATTGCATATGTTGTGACCCCTTCTTCAGGGCTTGAAGTGGAGCCTACTGCATACAGCAGGACTTCCCAACTATTTTAGTATTGGGAATCTTATTTTCGCGATGACTCCAGATGGCAGGCTTCACAATTAATTCCAATCTCCGACCTCATAAATAAGTCAGAGCCCATACTACACCCCTAACTTAATTCAGACACCAATCCCCTAAATTAATCAGACCCAAGCCCAGTCCCAAGATGAGAAGTAATAAACAAGTATGTACCTACCTCTTCTTGCCTCTGGCTTCACATGTCTTCAGGACCCCCCTTGCTGCACACAATGTCCTACACTGATACACACAATCTTTTGACTGTCACCAGTTCCCGCACCTCTCGTGCTAGCCCTTGAAGGGACTAATGTGACAACTTGGAGGCTCTTCTCCATGACTCCTGACATACATTAATATACAGAAACCAACCTTCTTTTTCTGAATTATACCAAATCGTTCAGAAAGGAAAAGGAAGTTATTGTGAAGCAGTTACCACCCAGGATAACAAGGCTGGTGGCAGTTTGGCGGCCTAAATCCTGATGACAGGTTCCCTTTAAAAGGGTTTTCCGGCATTACTATGGTTTTTAATAGATATTCTCATTTAGCTGCTGACCTACATCTACTCCAAGCTATTTTTTTCAATTTGGCCTCTTCTGGATCGTCTTCCCCATGTAAGCCAATCCCTTTGGTTTGTTTCCATCCCGTATGTAACGCTTCCTGTTGCTGCATCCAACCAAACCCATGATGCATTTAATCTGTGGCTCTATTTCTTGGCGGCTCAATTGCAACAAATGCAGGGGTGGGAGTTGGAGGAGGGAACTGGTACTAAAGATTCTAGGAGATTAATAGTGCAGTTTCTGGTATCTGAAAACTATTTGCTGAGTGCTTTGGAGGCGCATAAGGGTAGGTTGCGCACTCCAGCTATGCCCACTCTCGTTCTATTACATAAAGTATGGTGGTCGATACGGGAGCTCTTGGGAGTGTCAGGACACACAAGGTTTACCCCGATTTGGCGGAATCCCAAGCTGTGGGAGCTTTTCCAGTTAGAAGGGTTTGGAAGTTGGGAACGGGCCGGTCTTACCAGACTTAGGCTACTTTCACACTAGCGTTTTAAAATTCCGGTATTGAGTTCCGTCATAGGGGCTCAATACCGGAATAAAACGCTTCAGTTTTGTCCCCATTCATTGTCAATGGGGACAAAACTGAACTGAAGACAACGGAATGCTCCTGAAAGCATTCCGTTCCGTCTTCAGACCGGAGAACAAACCGCAGCATGCTGCGGTTTGCTCTCCGGTCCAGGCATCCGCACCAAGACGGATCCGGAATGACCCCCAATGCAAGTCAATGGGGGTGGATCCGTCTGATGTGACCATAATGGTAACCGGATCCGCCCTCCATTGACTTTCAATGGAGTCCATTACGGATCCGGGTACACATAGACACATACAGACATAAACATACACACACATAAAGACATACAAACACACATACATACTTACATGCTCCCCGGCAGGTCTTCGGAGCGTCAGGACGGCTCACACAGGTCACGATTCCCCACAGCGCCCTCTGCTGGGCGCCTGGTGGAATCGTCAGATGACGATTCCACCAGGCGCCCAGCAGAGGGCGCTGTGGGGAATCGTGACCTGTGTGAGCCGTCCTGACGCTCCGAAGACCTGCCGGGGAGCATGTAAGTATGTATGTGTGTTTGTATGTCTATATGTGTGTGTATGTTTATGTGTATGTATATGTATGTACTGTGTGACATGTGTGGGGCCGGAGCGCGGTTCCGGCTCCACACATGTCACTGCGGCAGGCCTGATCCGGCAGCACCCTTCACCTGCCGGATCAGGCCTGCCGCCAGTGTGAAAGTAGCCTAAGTCAATTGTATACAGACGGGGTGCTCAAGTCCTTTGAACAATTGCAGACAGAATTTAACCTGCCCCATAGAGTATTTTATAAATACTTACAACTTAGGCATGCTCTACATAGTCAGGAAAGAGAGGGACCGTTACTGATCTGTGCAATGCCAATTGTAGACCTAGTTGTGAAGGCAAAGGTATCACGTACTTTGATCTCTATGGTATATACTGCACTATTAGACAAGAGCTTCAATAATCCACTCGCCTGTCTTAAAAGTAAATGGGAAAAAGATGTGGGAGTGCTGACGGAAGAGCAGTGGAGGGATGTTTTAGGGGCGGTACCCAACATTTCTTTGAGCGCGGCACATCGCCTTTCTCAGTTATTTCTTGTTCACAGGGTGTATAAGACTCCCTGGCTCATGTTTAAAATGGGCCTACGTTCAGAATCTACTTGCCCAAGGTGTACCGCCCCAGAAGCAGATTTAATTCATATGCTCTGGTCGTGTAGAAAATTGGAATCATTCTGGACTGCTGTATATAGACAACTAGAGGAATGCTATACCATTGAGATCTCACAAACTCCTTTGGTAGGCTTTTTGGGATATGTGGAGGAACTTCCTACTACGGCAGCTCATAAAATTGCAATAGCCAGGCTGCTCTATGTGGCGCCAAAATCCATTGCAAAATATTGGATACAACCTAATCCTCCTACGGTGACAGAATGGATTCAAATGGCAAATCATATGATATCTATGGAGAGTGGTGTCCATATTAAGAGAGGCACAACCAAAAAATTTATACAACAATGGCAAGAGTGGATGTTAGGCCCGGCTAGACAATCTCAAAGGCTAATGAGTATATGGACCAAAATGGTCCTCAGTGGACTAGGAGTATAATATGATGAAGGTACCGGTCTTGATAGTGGAGGAGGGCGAGAGGAGGGTGGGAGGAGGGCGGGAGGGGGGGGGGGTCGTTGCGAAGGGGGGTTGTTGTGGGGTTTGTATGGTATATGCTATAGTGCTAAGTGATGATGTACAATGCAGACATTGTAGATACTGATATTATGCAAGTCAACTACTGTACGTACATCTTCGGAGTACTTATGTATACTTTGCTTTTATATATTGTATTGTTTTTCTTTATTTTTGTAAAGTGAAATTGCAATAAAAAGTTCTTATAAAAAAAAAAACCCATGATGCATTTCTCCTTCCTGTGCTTCAGCTCCAGCATCGCCCCTAACAACGCCCAGCTAGTTTATAGCTCCTCCCACCCAGCTAGTTTATAGCTCCTTCTACCCAGCTAGTTACAAAGACACTCCCTATCACTGCCCCTAACAACTAGCTAGTTTATAGCTCCTCCCACCCAGCTGGTTTATAACTCCTCCCACCCAGCTAGTTACATAGACACTCCCCTATCACTACCCCTAACAACACCCAGCTAGCTTATAGCCCCTCCGACCCAGCTAATTACATAGACACACCCCGATCGATTCCCGCCCATGGACATAAAATCACAGGAAATAAGTAAGTGTTGGATGGACATGGTCACGTGACCACAGCCCTAAATGGGAAGTAGTAATAAAGGGAAAAGAAGCACAGCTACCTTCAAAAATTATTATTTTACAGGATATTGATGCAAACTGGAAAACCCCTTTAAAGTGGTTGTCTCATCTGAGACAATGGGGGTATATCGCTAGGATATGCCCCCATTGTCTGATAGGTGCGGGTCCTGCACCTATATAGAGAACGGGCTAAAGTGGTGGCTGGAGGACTCCACCAAGCGCTCTCCCCATAGAAGTGAATGGAAGCACACCGCACATGCGCAGCCACCGCTCTCATTCATTTCTATGTGCCCGATGGAAATAGACGAGTCGGAGCGCGGCTATTTTCATCAGCCCCATAGAAATGGAGGGCGACTGCGCATGCGCAGTGCACCCTCCACAACTTTCGGGCCTCTGCTCTCAGTGTAGGTGCGGGTCCCAGCTGTGGGACCAGCACCTATCAGACAGTGGGGGCATATCCCAGCGATATGCCCCCATTGTCTCAGATGAGACAACTCCTTTAAGTCAATACATAAAGGGAATATTTGAGTTCTGCAAGGGAAACACTGAGGTTCAGGGTGATGGCGTCCCATGGTGGACATTCACTTTAAGAATAAAACGGACATTGTTTATTGCTTGTTAAAATATATATGGGCCACACAGAAATAGAGGAGTAAAGTGAGGGTAATGCAGCCATCATCTCAGGGTATTGATCCTCTGTAATATTAATGTACGGTAATGGCTCCTTATCTAAGGTTTCTTCAGCTGTCCAGTATATATTTATGACGCTTCCATTCATATATAAAAGCAAAAGTGAATTTCCTCCCCAATAATTCCCGTCTGGCAGTTTACAATCAGAGCTGGAAATCCTGCACACTCTGCTTTTACAAGGCGATGATTCACTCCCAATATCACCCTGCTCTTCAGCAATGCAGATCTCTTAGGCAGGTCCGGCACGAGCAGTATGGGGATAGTTGGGTGAAGGGGTTGTGCTGGTCCCATTGTCTATCCAGCCCTGTGCTAGATAAGCATTGATCATCATGGGCCCCTTAAGCCCTTTGGGCCCTGATGGTATCTGCACAGGTTTACCTAGCAATGACTCCGGCCCTGCCCGCATGGTGCCCAGTGTTTTGAGCCACAGGGTATGCAGCTCTTTGCTGATATGTCACTGCAGCCATAGTATCTAGTGAGCACCTACCTGCCTGCTGACTTGGGCCGTCATACTTGTCTTCAACCTGGCCCAGGCACATGCTGTACCTAATGACAAACTTCTTATACTACTATTATAGTACTCACCTATTGCTAGGGTTGCCACCTTTCCCAACCAAAAATACCGGCCACGTAAAAAGTGGTGTGGTTTGGGGTGTAGCTTTTTACAGGATTTTATTTTATACCGATGGTTCGATCATATTTTGATTTTTGTGCTTTTTAATAAGAAATTAAAAAAAAAAAAAATAATTTATCTGTTTTTAATATTAAATGCAGACTAAAATGATGCTCCGGTCTCACGTGCAATGAATGAGCACTTAAAGGTCATGTACACCTTCGGAGGCATTTTTATTTTATGATTGCTTTTTACTAATTATTGGCTAAAAATAATTTTTCCAATTGGTCTTAAAAATATTAAATTAATTTAAATTAAATAATTAATTAATCCAATTAATTAAAATATTGAGCCGTTCTGTCAAAAAAGTTTAACCGTTAGCTGTGTTGTTGGTACAAGCTTTCATTTTTCAGGGCAGTTTAAATAGTGAAGGCTGAGCTATGGCAACGAAGACGGTCTTACTGCTGGACTGGTTTGCTACAGAGAGTGATACGGCTGTACCCTTACTAACACAAAGGTCCGCCAGGTGAACTATTCGGCTCTGCTACATCTGTAAGTGCACAGGAAATAATGTAAACTGAATCAGCCCCTAAACCTGCTGTGTCTGGACTGTGGTGAGCAAAGAGCAAACTAAGCAGAAATCCCAGATACACCGTATACCTTTGTCCTTTACTGGGGATATCTGCAGCCTATAGACGTACATATACAGGCTGAGGAGCACATTCACTCTTCATATGTCTGTATACAGTGTTATATACAGGCTGCGGAGCACAATCACTCTTCATATGTCTATATACAGTGTTATATACAGGCTGCGGAGCACATTCACTCTTCATATGTCTATATACAGTGTTATATACCGGCTGCGGAGCACATTCATTCTTCATATGTCTATATACAGTGTTATATACAGGCTGAGGAGCACAATCACTCTTCATAAGTCTATATACAGTGTTATATACAGGCTGAGGAGCACAATCATTCTTCATATGTCTATATACAGTGTTATATACAGGCTGCAGAGCACAATCACTCTTCATATGTCTATATACAGTGTTATATACAGGCTGCGGAGCACAATCACTTTTCATATGTCTATATACAGTGTTATATACAGGCTGCGGAGCACAATCACTCTTCATATGTCTGTATACAGTGTTATATACAGGCTGCGGAGCACAATCACTTTTCATATGTCTATATACAGTGTTATATACAGGCTGCGGAGCACAATCACTTTTCATATGTCTATATACAGTGTTATATACAGGCTGCGGAGCACAATCACTCTTCATATGTCTGTATACAGTGTTATATACAGGCTGCGGAGCACATTCACTCTTCATATGTCTATATACAGTGTTATATACAGGCTGCGGAGCACATTCACTCTTCATATGTCTATATACAGTGTTATATACAGGCTGAGGAGCACAATCACTCTTCATATGTCTGTATACAGTGTTATATACAGGCTGCGGAGCACATTCACTCTTCATATGTCTATATACAGTGTTATATACAGGCTGCGGAGCACAATCACTCTTCATATGTCTATATACAGTGTTATATACAGGCTGCGGAGCACATTCACTCTTCATATGTCTATATACAGTGTTATATACAGGCTGCGGAGCACAATCACTCTTCATATGTCTATATACAGTGTTATATACAGGCTGCGGAGCACATTCACTCTTCATAAGTCTATATACAGTGTTATATACAGGCTGAGGAGCACAATCACTCTTCATATGTCTATATACAGTGTTACATACAGGCTGCAGAGCACAATCACTCTTCATATGTCTGTATACAGTGTTATATACAGGCTGCGGAGCACATTCACTCTTCATAAGTCTATATACAGTGTTATATACAGGCTGCGGAGCACATTCACTCTTCATAAGTCTATATACAGTGTTATATACAGGCTGAGGAGCACAATCACTCTTCATATGTCTATATACAGTGTTACATACAGGCTGCGGAGCACAATCACTCTTCATATGTCTGTATACAGTGTTATATACAGGCTGCGGAGCACATTCACTCTTCATATGTCTATATACAGTGTTATATACAGGCTGCGGAACACATTCACTCTTCATATGTCTATATACAGTGTTATATACAGGCTGCGGAGCACATTCACTCTTCATATGTCTATATACAGTGTTATATACAGGCTGCGGAGCACATTCACTCTTCATATGTCTATATACAGTGTTATATACAGGCTGCGGAGCACAATCACTCTTCATATGTCTATATACAGTGTTATATACAGGCTGAGGAGCACAATCACTCTTCATATGTCTATATACAGTGTTATATACAGGCTGAGGAGCACATTCATTCTTCATATGTATACTGTATATACAGTGTTATATACAGGCTGCAGAGCACAATCACTCTTCATAAGTCTATATACAGTGTTATATACAGGCTGAGGAGCACAATCACTCTTCATAAGTCTATATACAGTGTTATATACAGGCTGAGGAGCACAATCACTCTTCATATGTCTATATACAGTGTTACATACAGGCTGCGGAGCACAATCACTCTTCATATGTCTGTATACAGTGTTATATACAGGCTGCGGAGCACATTCACTCTTCATATGTCTATATACAGTGTTATATACAGGCTGCGGAACACATTCACTCTTCATATGTCTATATACAGTGTTATATACAGGCTGCGGAGCACATTCACTCTTCATATGTCTATATACAGTGTTATATACAGGCTGCGGAGCACATTCACTCTTCATATGTCTATATACAGTGTTATATACAGGCTGCGGAGCACAATCACTCTTCATATGTCTATATACAGTGTTATATACAGGCTGAGGAGCACAATCACTCTTCATATGTCTATATACAGTGTTATATACAGGCTGAGGAGCACATTCATTCTTCATATGTATACTGTATATACAGTGTTATATACAGGCTGCAGAGCACAATCACTCTTCATAAGTCTATATACAGTGTTATATACAGGCTGAGGAGCACAATCACTCATTATATGTCTATATACAGTGTTATATACAGGCTGCGGAGCACAATCACTCTTCATATGTCTATATACAGTGTTATATACAGGCTGCAGAGCACATTCAGTCTTCATATGTCTATATACAGTGTTATATACAGGCTGCAGAGCACAATCACTCTTCATATGTCTATATACAGTGTTATATACAGGCTGCAGAGCACATTCAGTCTTCATATGTCTATATACAGTGTTATATACAGGCTGCAGAGCACAATCACTCATTATATGTCTATATACAGTGTTATATACAGGCTGCGGAGCACAATCACTCATTATATGTCTATATACAGTGTTATATACAGGCTGCAGAGCACATTCAGTCTTCATATGTCTGTATACAGTGTTATATAGAGGCTGCGGTGCATAATCACTCTTCATATGTCTATATATAGTGTTATATACAGGCTACAGAGCAAATAACACTGCTCTAACATTGCAATAACACTCTTCATGTGTCTATACAGTGTTACATACAGGCTGCGGAGCACAATCACTTTTCATATATCTATATACAGTGTTATATACAGGCTGCGGAGCACAATCACTTTTCATATATCTATATACAGTGTTATATACAGGCTGCGGAGCACAATCACTCTTCATATGTCTGTATACAGTGTTATATACAGGCTGCGGAGCACAATCACTCTTCATATGTCTATATACAGTGTTATATACAGGCTGCTGAGCACAATCACTCTTCATATGTCTATATACAGTGTTACATACAGGCTGCGGAGCACAATCACTCTTCATATGTCTATATACAGTGTTATATAGAGGCTGCAGAGCACATTTACTCTTCATATGTCTGTATACAGTGTTATATACAGGCTGAGGAGCACAATCACTCATTATATGTCTATATACAGTGTTATATACAGGCTGCGGAACACATTCACTTTTCATATGTCTATATACAGTGTTATATACAGGCTGCAGAGCACATTCACTTTTCATATGTCTATATACAGTGTTATATACAGGCTGCTGAGCACAATCACTCTTCATATGTCTATATACAGTGTTATATAGAGGCTGCGGAGCACAATCACTCTTCATCTGTCTATATACAGTGTTATATACAGGCTGCAGAGCACATTCATTCTTCATATATCTATATACAGTGTTATATACCGGCTGCGGAACACAATCACTCTTCATATGTCTATATACAGTGTTATATACAGGCTGCGGAGCACATTCATGTATATAACACTGTATCTGCAGACTGTATATAACCCTGTATCTGCAGCCTGTATATAACTTGTATCTGCAGCCTGTATATAACCCTGTATCCCCATCCTGTATATAACCATGTATCCCCATCCTGTATATAACCTGTATCTGCAGCCTGTATATAACCCTATCTCCAGCCTGTATATAACCCTGTATCTCCAGCCTGTATATAACACTATATCCCCAGCCTGTATATAACCTGTATACAGCCCTCTTCCCCTCTATATACAGCTCACACTCCTGTATCCGCGCGCCACTAGGACGTATACACCGCAGTAATTAGGTAAGTTCTCAGGTTCACATCACAGTGTGGGAGGGAAGCGATGCGGTCGGGCGGCTGCTGATTGGTTGAGGCGGCTGTCAGCTGTGCGCCTGTGTACCGGAGCAGTGCGGGCGGGGACCTAGTAGGAGAGGACACACACAGCTGATCTGCCGCCGCTGCTGCAGGTAGGTGAGAGACGGAGCTCCGGGGGATTGCAGTGTTATTGTGCACGGTGGGGCAGGAGGAGGTGGGTGCCAGGCTGCCCACACTGGTGGATGCCAGGCAGAGAGGACTCAGCACTGGCAGGTATGTGTCTGTGGAGAATACACAGGAGTTGTGCAGGACATGGCAGGCAGAGGTCAGATGTGTGACATCAGGAGATGGAGACATGGGGGCCAATGGCTCTGCACATGGGGTGCAGGGTGGAGAATGGCTGCAGAAGTTGCATATGGAAGGAGCTGCCCTGTGGAGGAAGAAATTGCTGTATTATATTTGTCTTACATATATACCTTCCCTTGATTTAAATACAATTGCACTCATACAGGGTAATCTGATACAGCTGGGGGTTCAGCAAAACCAGGTATGGATGACCCCCACCGCAATGCGATGCCATTTTTGCCTTTTTTTTAAATCCCGATAGCATCTTACAGTATGGAGCACAACCACAGTACAACCACACGGTCAGGTTTCTGCATGCGGTTTTGGAAGCCAGAACCAGGAAACCTGACTGTGTGGACACTGCCCAGAGGTTACCTTCTAGATCTAATCCTTACCGTGCACGTTAGATGAATGTCCACCTACCTACCAACTGGGACCACCAAAACATCTACTGTGCATGGTGGTGTCCCAAGCCCACCATGATGTCAGGGCTAGAAGAAACGGGCCATGTTATAACAGAGTCCATAATAATTAGGCTATAGATGCGGAAGCAGAGGAACTTCATCATTTTACAGGTCAGAGTAAATATATTACTGTGGACGTATAATACTTATCATAGTTTATCAGTAGTTTTGTCTGTCAGTGATTTTCCGGCTGAGGACCTGTTCACACAGTCACATTACAGCTCAATACAAGCTTCGAGTTGTATGGAAAGGTATACAGTACATTGACGTTTTCAGGACCACACTCCCTTCACATAGCTGTGAGCCATAGAGACTCCATGAGCAGCTGTTATTCAGGAACATTAAATGTATCCTGGAATTATTTACACAACTACAATAAATGGAAAATTATAAAAAAAACTAAATATTTCAGACTAATGAAGACTTCCTTGGTGGTTTAGAAGAGAAGTAGTGAAGGGGTTACTATTCGATTCCATGGTGTCAAGAGTAATGTTCCCTTTCTGGATGGTCTAGACTAGAAGAGAGGATAGTATTTTATTCCCTGGTGGGCTAGGGTTCAAGAAGGGGGTTAGTACCGGTATTTTGCGGTACAATAGAGGGTTAATACTTGGTGGCCTAGAATTGAAGAGAAGGTTAATTTGAAGTCCCTGGTGGTCTGGGGTAATGTCCCCTTCCTTGGTGGTCTAGACTAGAATAGGGGTTAATAATTTATTCCCTGGTGGTTTAAGGGTCAAGTGGGGGTTAGTATATGTAGTCTAATGGTCTAGGCTAACTTCCCCATCTGTAGTGATCTAGCCTAGAATAGGGGGTATCAGTGTATTCTCCAGTGGTGTAAGGTACAAGAAGAGGTTAAAACCTGGTGGTCTGAGGTAGAAGAGAGGAAAGCCATTCCTTTAGTGGTCTAGGTTACAAAGGGTGTAAACATCTGGTAGAGGGTTAATACTGGGTTGTCTAGGGTAAAGCTCCCTTTCTTTAGTCATGTAGCCTACAGTAAGGGTTGATAATTATCTGGTGATCTATGTTAGAAATGATTGTTAAAACCTGGTAGAGGGTACAAGAGTGGCTTACTACTTGGTGGACTTGGATGGAAGAGGGGGTTAATCCCTGGTGGACTTTGGTACAAGAGATGGTTACAGCCTTTTTGGTCTTGGGTACAAGAGAGGGTTACTACCTGGTGGCCTTTGGTGGAAGAGGGGGTTACTACCTGTTGGACTTGGGTACAAGAGAGGGTTACTAGCGAGTGGTCTTGGGTGCAAGAGAGGGTTACTATCTGGTGGACTTGGGTGCATGAGGGGGTATCTACCTGGTGGACTTGGGTGCATGAGGGGGTTTCTACCTGGTGGACTTGGGTACAAGAGAGGGTTACTAGCGAGTGGTCTTGGGTGCATGAGGGGGTTTCTACCTGGTGGACTTGGGTGCATGAGGGGGTATCTACCTGGTGGACTTGGGTGCATGATGGGGTATCTGCCTGGTAGACTTTGGTACAAGAGTGGGTTTCAACCTGGTGGACTTGGGTACAAAAGGGGGGGTTTCTACCTGGTGGACTTTGGTACAAGAGTGGGTTACTACCTAGTGGACTTGGGTACAATAGAGGGTATCTTCCTGGTGGACTTTGGTACAATACGGGGTTTCTACCTGGTGGACTTCGGTGCAAGAAGGGGTTACTGCTTGGTGGTCTTGGGTACAACCTGGGAGTCACAGGTGTGAGAGGTGGTGTATGGTAGAACAGAGAGTTAGTACATTAATTTCCACTGGCCTTCTAGAGTGGAAAGGGGTTAATATTCCAGTACCTGGTGGTCTAGTGGTGTCCTCACCTCCCCATTCTCCTGCTGTGTCCTGTCTGCCAGGAGGCTGAATGCAATTTGCACATGTTGTTCAGCTTCCCTTCCAGACGTGTACTGGTTCGTGTTGGGGCAGAGAACACTGTACGACTGCTGACTGTAAGATTGTACAAGACTTTTCATTACTAGAACTGTGTCTTATAGTCCAAGAATACACTACGTAGAGCTGTGGTTCCATCAAGGAGGAAGCACGCAGCGTATATATGTGCGTCCTAACAACCACCCGAAAATGATTGCCAGAATCTAAATTGGTCCTGTAGGCAACTGCTCCACTTTTCTTAAATCTCCCCCATTTTTCATGTCCCTCCTAATTTGGTATCATGCCAGTTCCATACATCGTATTGGGATGCATAGTTGACATGGAGGAGTTCATTAGACCTTTTAATGCACACCTCGGCTACAGCAGAACTTTTTTGATGAGGAAGAGGGGAAGTGTTTCCTCACCACCATTTATTCATTCGTTGATATGAAATGTCGGCATCCTCTTCATAAAAACAGTGTGCAGCAGCTGAGGTGTGTATTATGAGGTTCTGCAGCAGCTGAGATGAATATTATGATGTTCTGTAGCAGCTGAGATGAGTATTATGAGGTTCTGCAGCAGCTGAGGTGTGTATTATGAGGGTCTGCAGCAGCTGAGGTGTGTATTCTGAGGGTCTGCAGCAGCTGAGGTGTGTATTATGATGTTCTGCAGCAGATGAGGTGTGTATTGTGAGGGTCTGCAGCAGCTGAGGTGTGTATTGTGAGGGTCTGCAGCAGCTGAGGTGTGTATTATGAGGGTCTGCAGCAGCTGAGGTGTGTATTCTGAGGGTCTGCAGCAGCTGAGGTGTGTATTGTGAGGTTCTGCAGCAGCTGAGGTGTGTATTATGAGGGTCTGCAGCAGCTGAGGTGTGTATTGTGAGGTTCTGCAGCAGCTGAGGTGTGTATTGTGAGGTTCTGCAGCAGCTGAGGTGTGTATTGTGGAGGGTTGGTCTGCAGCAGCTGAGGTGTGTATTCTGAGGGTCTGCAGCAGCTGAGGTGTGTATTCTGAGGGTCTGCAGCAGCTGAGGTGTGTATTCTGTAGGGTCTGCAGCAGCAGCTGAGCAGTGTGTGTATTGTGAGGTTCTGCAGCAGCTGAGGCTGTGTATTATGAGGGTCTGCAGCAGCAGCTGAGGTGTGTATTGTGAGGTTCTGCAGCAGCTGAGGTGTTCTGCAGCAGTATTGTGAGGTTCTGCAGCAGCAGTTCTGCAGCAGCTGAGGTGTGTATGCAGCAGCGTGTGAGGTTCTGCAGCAGCTGAGGTGTGTATTATGAGGGTCTGCAGCAGCTGAGGTGTGTATTGTGAGGGTCTGCAGCAGCTGAGGTGTGTATTGTATTGTAATGTAGTCGACTTTCCAAGAATTCCTATATACCTTTGTGGTACTATTTATTGCCGGTCGGAATGTACCATGCCCTGCGCAGAGGATGCGGGATATTTCTGGAATCGGCATTCCCCGGTATTTATAGTGAATAGGAGGTTGGTTGCACGATGCGGTATGTATAGGGAATCTACTGTATATTGTCCCCTGGAGAGAAGTTACGCTCATGGCTGTGGTTATAGCTAGTGTTTTCCTATAGCTGTTACTATAACTCCCATCATGGCTGCATGTGTATGAATTACATAGTTATCCTTTTGCTGCAAAATGCTGCAACTGTATGTCTGGCTTTGAGAGACTTGCTGCAACCCAACCTATAGTTAAGTCGTTGTGTGGCTCACGAGGTGATCCCGCGCCATCCACTGTGGGTGTCGTCTGTTACAACAGCCGGGAACAGAGCAAACTTGCTGTTTAACCCTTTAGACCAGGCTAAATATAGAGGGGGACTTGGCCAATGGGCCGCTATGGCAGCAGGTCCCCCTAATTCTGCCTTATTAAGCCCTGCCTAAGGTATGGCGTACACGGACAGGCAATGATACACTGGAGTATGGGAGTACTGCAGTATTTTTTATATATCAGAAGATCGCACAGTCATGTTCCATAGTAGGATAAAAAAATTTAATTTTTTTTTTAAATTAATGTTTAATAAATGGGTTCCTCCACAATTAAAAGGGGTTATCTGAGATGCGACACGATCTGGTGCAGCCTCCGCATACATTGGGCATGTGATCCCAGCCTGGGATTACAACCTGCAGTGCAAGCGTGAGTTTGAATCTCTCAGGCCTCGTTCACGTTTCCGTATAAAAAAAAAAAAAAGCGCATGTGTCTCATCCGTGAAGATGTCCGTGAAGGATCCATGGTTGGTCCATGTGTCCGTTTTTACCATCCGCATGTCGTCCGTAATTCACTGAAGTTGCTTAATTAATTTCCAAAGAATCTCCTGTTAGTCTTCAGTGAAAAACGGAAGCAACGGACTCGTAGACTTCAATGGGAGTGCTTGGTTGGCATCACGGATCAAAGTAGTGCATGTCTCCGTGATTTTTTTAGTGACCCCCGGAACAGACACATTTAAATCAATGGATACATGTGCTGTCCGTGGAAAATGTGAAAAAAAACAGAAATGAGAAGTGAGTCCTCACTAAAGCACTTACGAGATATTCAGACTTGCACAGGCGCTGAGGATTCTAACCCCAGGCTGTCCAATGTACGGCACGTGAACCCGGAAGTGATGGCTGCACATCATCTCGACGCATCCTTGGATAAATAATCTCTGTAAAAAACATACTGATTTAAAGCCTAAATAATAAAATAATTTTAAAAAACAAAACAAAACTCAATTATTGAGTGCTAAAATAGTAAAATAAAAACTTACGGATTTGTTGTCAATTACGTATAATAAATCAAAAATGTTATTTATAATGTTATTTATACTGCACAATAAGCATGTAAAAAATAGCCCAAAAATCCATGTTAGAATTTTTTTGAAAAAATGAATAAAATTTACACAACACATTGTATGGAGGCCACTATTATATCACTGAAAAATATAACTCCTCCAGCAAGAAAACAAGCCCTCATGGAAAAATGAACAGTCATGACTTTCGGAAAGCGGCAATGAAGACACGGAAAAAAAAAGCTCAATCCTTGGGGCCTGAAATAGGTTGTGTCCTGAAGGGGTTGAAGGGAAAGTTTCCATGTCTAATTATTCATCAAGAAGTCTTTCAGGATAATGGATTACCTCCATTGTTTGATAATCATACATTAAACACATTCATGTGTTACCTGGCAACAGGGGCTGCAGGACTTGGGTGACACTACGGTGGCTGGCAGGTGTCAGAAGGGCCAAGGCCACATGTAGATGTGTAAAAGGCATAAAGTGGAAGTTGGTCCACATCTCCAGCTTTGATGTGTAGAGTTCTACTTAAAGGGGTATTCCCATCTCAGACAATGGAGGCATGTTGCTAGGATATGCCCCCATTGTCTGATAGGTGCGGGTTGCACCTACAACGAGAATGGAGCTGGAATCGCTGTGGCTGGTGGACCCCGGATTTCCCGTGGTTCTTCTACCACCAAGCCCTGCTCCTCGATGCTCCCATAGAAGTGAATGGGAGCACTCCGCGCATGCACGGCCACCGCTTCCATTCATTTCTATGGGGCCGATGGAAATAGCCGAGCATTTTCGGCGGCGCCATAGTAATGAACAGAGGGCGGCTGCGCATGCGCAGTGCGGCCTCCATTCATTTCCCCGCTCCATTCTTGTTGTAAGGGCGGGTCCCAGAGGAGGGACCTGCACCTATCAGACAATGGGGGCATATCCTAGCGATATGCCCCCATTGTCTGAGATGGGGAAAACCCCTTTAAAGTGTAATGGTCATTCTTTTTCTATTTTTGTAATGTGTAGGGTCAGTGATACTGACCATTTTTGTAATATATTTTAATTACTGAAATCGTACATTTCTATCAGAAAAATTGCTCGAAAGTGGCCCATTTTGAGCCTTAGCAACGCTCCTCTGTCTTCTGTTTACATAACATGGTCAATGTTGAGCGATTCTCCACAGTTATGTAAACAGAAGTCAGAGGAGCGTTGCTAAGGCTCAAAATGGGCCACTTTAGAGCAATTTTTCTGATAGAAATGTACGATTTCAGTAATTAAAGTATATTACAAAAATGGTCAGCATCACTGCCCCTACACATTACACAAATAATAAAAAAAAAAATGACGGTTACACTTTGTCATTTCTAGAATTTATCAATAAGTCATTTGTTTGCTGTGGGAATGAGTGCAGATTTTTTTTTTTACGTTTTCAGAATACATTTATGTTTGGCATATTTTACATTTGGTATATTGGAATAGAGAACAAGGTTACACTAAAGGTTGTAGGAGCTTGCTAGAAGTCACCATGTTCCTATTGATATCTATATGAGTGACTGATATACATAAGAAAAAAACGCAGCACTCCTTTATTCCCATAAACAAAAGCAACATTTCAATCCTTTGTGGTTCTTCACCAAGCCAAAGGATTGATGAAGATTCATAAAAGGTTGAAACATCGCTGTAGTTTTTGGGAATAAAGATGGAGGATTTAAGAATATCCTTGGAGTGCTTGAAGTTATTGGGTAGTTCAAGACAATAAAGGGATGGAGGAGAAGTTGGGTAGATCATGAAGGTAAGAAGCCTGAGGAGAAGTTGTGGTCAGTACTTGTGTAGGATGCCATTGTATATTAAGTCAGAAAGATGAGTAGGCAGCAGAGGTGCGGTAGGTCAGGAAGGCTCTGGTGGAGATGTTGTTTAGTAGGGCATCATTATAAGAAGCTAGAGGAGAGATTGCAGAGTTACTCTGTAGGGTTGGAAGCCCAAGGTGGCCTTGCATGCTTAGTCTGTAATGTAACTAACCTGGAGACCAGAAGATAAGAGGCCAGCTGGAGAAGTACAGTCATGGCCAAAAGTTTTGAGAATGATACAAATCTTAATTTTTACAAAGTCTACTGCTTCAGTTTTTATAATGGCAATTTGCATATACTCCAGAATGTTATAAAGAGTGATCAGCTTAACAGCAATTACTTGCGAAGTCAATATTTGCCTAGAAAATGAACTTTATCCCCCAAAACACATTTCAACATCATTGCAGCCCTGCCTTAAAAGGACCAGCTAACATCGTTTCAGTGATTGCTCCATTAACACAGGTGTGGGTATTGATGAGGACAGGGCTGGAGATCAATCTGTCATGATTAAGTAAGAATGACACCACTGGACACTTTAAAAGGAGGCTGGTGCTTGGCATCATTGTTTCTCTTCTGTTAACCATGGTTATCTCTAAAGAAACATGTGCAGTCATCATTGCACTGCACAAAAATGGCCTAACAGGGAAGAGTATCGCAGCTAGAAAGATTGCACCTCAGTCAACAATCTATCGCATCATCAAGAACTTCAAGGAGAGAGGTTCCATTGTTGCCAAAAAGGCTCCAGGGTGCCCAAGAAAGACCAGCAAGCGCCAGGACCGTCTCTTAAAAGTGTTTCAGCTGCGGGATCGGGCTACCAGCAGTGCAGAGCTTGCTCAGGAATGGCAGCAGGCATGTGTGAGTGCATCTGCACGCACTGTGAGGCGGAGACTCTTGGAGCAAGGCCTGGTCTCAAGGAGGGCAGCAAAGAAGCCACTTCTCTCCAGAAAAAACATCAGGGACAGACTGATATTCTGCAAAAGGTACAGGGAGTGGACTGCTGAGGACTGGGGGAAAGTCATTTTCTCTGATGAATCCCCTTTTCGATTGTTTGGGACATCTGGAAAACAGCTTATTCGGAGAAGACGAGGTGAGCGCTACCACCTCTTGTCTCTTGTCTTGTCTCATGCCAACTGTAAAGCATCCTGAAACCATTCATGTGTGGGGTTGCTTCTCAGCCAAGGGAATCGGCTCTCTCACAGTCTTGCCTAAAAACACAGCCATGAATAAAGAATGGTACCAGAATGTCCTCCGAGAGCAACCTCTCCCAACCGTCCAAGAGCAGTTTGGCGATCAACAATGCCTTTTCCAGCATGATGGAGCACCTTGCCATAAAGCAAAGGTGATAACTAAATGGCTCAGGGAACAAAACATAGAGATTTTGGGTCCATGGCCTGGAAACTCCCCAGATCTTAATCCCATTGAGAACTTGTGGTCAATCATCAAGAGACGGGTGGACAAACAAAAACCTACAAATTCTGACAAAATGCAAGCATTGATTGTGCAAGAATGGACTGCTATCAGTCAGGATTTGGTCCAGAAGTTGATTGAGAGCATGCCAGGGAGAATTGCAGAGGTCCTGAAGAAGAAGGGTCAACACTGCAAATATTGACTTGCTGCATTAACTCATTCTAACTGTCAATATAAGCTTTTGTTACTCATAATATGATTGCAATTATATTTCTGTATGTGATAAAAACATCTGACAAACACACATAAAAACCAGAGGGCAGCAGATCATGTGAAAATATAATATTTGTGTCATTTTCAAAACTTTTGGCCATGACTGTAGTTGAGTAGATTAAGAAGGTAAGATGCTTGAGGGGCAGTTGCTGATCAGTACATGACTATTAAAGTCGGATGACATTGCATGCTGTCAGAAAGGTAAGTAGGTATAGTTAGCTAGGTCATGAAGGTGAAATGGTACAGTAAGTGGAGAAGTAGTTGGATAAATCAGAAAGGTAAGAAGATTGAGGAGAAGTTGCTGGTCCGTACTTGGCTAGAAGCTCTGGATGACATTTCAAGCGTAGATGTCATAGATCAGGTCATGAGGGAGAAAAGCTAAGTGGGGAGGTAGACAAATAAGAAGCCTGAGGAGAAGTTTCTGGGTTGGCTTGTTGAGTAAGACATTCTGGATGTTCTGGATGGCTTTGAATGCTAATTCAGGAATTAAGCAGCCTGCATAGAAGTTGCTGGGGATGACAGTTAGTCCAGGTGGAGAAATAGTTCGGTATATTAAGAAGGTAAGAAACGTAAGGAGTGACTGCTGGGTTGTCCTGTTGGGTCGAACACCCAAGAAGGCATTGCATATTTAGGAAAGTGCAAAGAAGTAGATCAGGAAAGTAAGAGCTCAGGCGGAGAGGTCAATGAGTAGATCACAATGGTCAACAGCTTGAGGAGAAATTGCTGGTCAATACTTGGGAAGGAAAACTAGGATGGCATTGCATGTTAAGTCAGAGGTGTAAGTAGCCTACAAAGAATCAGCAGGACAAGTCATAAAGGTGGTGTGTTTGGTGGAGAGATTTAGCTGAGTGGCCTGAGGAAATGGGAAGTTGTTGAGTTGATCATAAGGTGACCATACACCTTAAATAGCTGCACACTTGTCTGGCCAAGGCCTATTCCTCCTCTCCCATGTACAAGTACTCATGGTTCTGCAGTCATATTGTTTTCTAACAGGCCTCGGCCACTGTGCACCTCCTTTAAAAACTTGAACTTCTGTCTCCAAACCTCTTCTTGATTTAATATGTCTTGGAGAAACTCTGGAGGAGCAAGTGCTGGTTGGCAAATTTTCAGTATCAATATGCTTCAGGGTTTTTTTTGTTTTTTTTTTAGCAAAATCCATATTGTAATAAGAAGTGTCACGGAGGTGATTTGCCGCTTGTTCCGACAAGTGGTGTCCATATATCATAGAGGGGACCTGGAGAATAATTACCCAGCATTCCCATGCTTCTGATGTATGCAGCCAGGGATAATTGCTCTCACTATCTCTATGGTCATTAGCTGTATTGTCAGTGCAGAGAAGCGGGCAGACAGGGAGTTGGCGCTGTGTGCCGGGGAGGCTTTCAGGCGGCTCGTTTGGGTGTCAGGTTTATCTGGGTAGTGACTGTTTCTTTGCTAACAAAACAAGGCTTAGACACCTAATACCTCCTGGAATTCATACAGCCGCGCTCTGGTATTTTAATAAGGTTAAAACTTTTTTGTTAAAATGAAACCCTATTCATCCTGGCGCGGTCAATGTGCGGCGTGAATATGGATTATTTCTCGGGATTAGGACAGGACTGGCTGCTCCTGTGGCGTGCCAATGTACCGAGGTCAATGCCAGCAGAGCGATGAAGGGCGATATTTATTTATTTTTGGCCCTTTTCCCCTAATTTTTAAAAAAATTTAACTTAAAGGGTTATTCCAGCTTTTATGTCACTCACCTACTCTCTGCCACTCCCCTCCAGTACCGAGGGTCTTCTATTCAATCTCCCTTTGGTCCCCGGCCTGTAAGCTACTGGATGAGTGCATATGTGCCGCTGTTGGCAATCATTGGCCTCAGCAATCGTGTCATGTGCCTCTTGGAGACACATGGTTCCAGCTGCACACATGACCTGGTATGGAGCAATGGGAAGTAGGTGAGTGACATTTTTTCCTCTAGGATTAGCTGGTCAGATTAAAAATTTACATAAATGCAGGAATGACCCTTTAAGTGTTGTGTAAGGGAACATTTTCCACATTTCTTTGAATATCTCAATTCCTTTCAAGATTTCTGCTTGTTTCCTGTGAATGTAAAAATTCTTGTTTAGGTCCTGAGACTGAGAACCCTTCCTGACCATGTCCTGCTCACACAGCTGCCTATCCCATTACAGTGTATAAGTGCTTCCTCTTCGTAGGCCACATGCCTACCTCTGTTGTCTAAAACGAGTGATGGTTGCCCATGTCCTGCTCACATCTTATGTTATTCGCAGTGTACCCAAGCTCATTTTTCGAGATCCATGTGCTGGATTTCATCCAATGCTGTGAAATCTGCACACGGTGCACTTTCCTGGGCACACGTATGGTGCAAACTTACCAAGGAGCCCTGACCCAACAGTGAGATGATCTAGTGCAGGTTCTGACCCTGGTGGACACCTCAATATGGTTGAAAGAAGCAATGTTTGTCATATGACAGCTGCTCTATTCCATCTTCCCTGCAATGATCTGTGATGGATTAGTAGGACAGTGCAGGAATGGGCAGGTAGGTGTCTACTGGAAACAGCCTCTTGGTTCAGGCCTATGTAGACATGTTGGCACAGTTCATAAAATGTGGGGTATGTAGATTTTTGCAACATGTGGATTTCGTTGTGACGTTGACTATCCTCAGTTCATTGTCTGCCTTTCTTATCCCCACCAGGAATGAGGGAAGACCCATACTTTACTGGGATGAGGGACCCCAGTTATTTTGCCTGTGTTGTCGGGGGTGGGGAATTCCTGTTGCTCTATCCAATACACAGAAGCAAGGACTTATCTGGATATCTGACCGAAGAAGACTTTCAAGGCATCACGGACTTCAATGACCTCCCGAATTCTCTGTTCGCTTGCAATGTCCACCAATCTGTGTTTGAAGATGGAGCCAGCAAGGTAGGAAATAGATTATAACCTCTTAAAGGGGTATTCTCATCTCAGACAGGTGAGGCATGTCCACATGTGCTCAGCTGAGAATTTTGCAAAGGTTGGCAACTCCAGAATGCTTGGCCAGAGTCACAAAGTGTAGGCCAGGGGTCAGCAACCTGTGGCACTCCAGCTGTTGTAAAAGTACAAGAACATTCAAGCAAGTGTCCATGCTAGGAGTTGTATTGTCGCAGGTATAGGTCGTGTGGGTTCCTCCATTGTGGAATGCAGGGTCATGTTCTTTTGTCTTAATTTAAGGAGATCTTTAGTGAAAAATGTAGTGAAAATGTTGGATTTTTCCGTGAACTAGTAAGCTGTGCTATCATGAAGATTGCTCCAGCAAAAGAAAGCTGCTGACCTTCCCATGCTTGGAGTTGTGGGACACGAGAGCCTAGGACTGTTCAGAATGACTCCTCTGTTGCAGATGAGTCAGTTGTATAGATTCTTCATGTTGTTTTCTTCCTGTAGCATCATGTAGGCAACATCCAATATAAGGAGTTCTCTGCCTCTGCCGGTCCGTAATTGTCAGTAGGTTTCTTGGACAATAAGATGATCACAGTGTCCTTCTGCTGGAACCCTCAGCAGATCAGTTGTAATTTGTGGGGATACCTGACAAGTGTTCAATTTCCCTGCAGCACCCCCACAGGGGAAATGAAGTATTACATCTACTTATTTGCAATACAGGGGGAGTCCTCCAGGGCAAGAGATGCTCTTTGTAACTGTTCTCCATGCTGATCAACAGATAAGGATCCTGAATAGAGGACCGCTCACCTCTATTACCTCTGACTTCCTAATAGGCCATAATGAAATGTTTTTTCTAAAGTAGACATGCGCTTTAAAGGGGTTGTCCACTTTTTTATATTGATGATCTATCCTCAGGATAGGTCATTAATATCAGATCTGTGGGGGCCCGACTGCTGTCACTGCCACCGATCACTTGTTTGAAGAGAACACAGCGCTCTTATGAGATGAGCATGAGATGCAATTATACCTGCTCGAAACTGCAGTGTGGACAGCGAACAGGAAAACACAGAAGAGTACAAGCTCTGCAATCTCTTTAAACAGCTGATCGGAGGGAGGGCTGGCAGTCGGCCCCCCGCTGATCTGATATTTATGACCTACGGTATATTGAGGATAGGTCGTCAATATAAAAAAGCAGACAATCACTTAAGTTGTTTTAAAAAAGGTCTGCCACAGATAAAACTTTTTATAATGGGCCAGTGAAGAATAGCAACACCTTTTTTTTTCATACCATTGTCATCCCTGCCCATTTTGCTCAAAAACAGGCACAGGTGACAATAGTTTGCCTTAGGCTACTTTCACACTAGCTTTTAAGTTTTCCGGTATTGAGTTCCGTCATAGGGGCTCAATAACGGGAAAAAAACGCTTCAGTTTCGTCCCCATTCATTGTCAATAGGGACAAAACGGAACTGAACAGAACGGAGTGCTCCAAAATATATTCCGTTCCGTTTTGTTGCGTTCCCAGACCGGAGAGCCAACCACAACATGTTGTATTTTGCTTTCCGTCCTGGGATGCGGAGCAAGACGGATCCATCATGACCCCCAGTGCAAGTCAATGGGGGCGGATCCGTTTTCTCGGACACAATCTGGCACAATAGAAAACGGATCCGTCCTCCATTGACTTTCAGTTGAGTACATGATGGGTCCGTCTTGGCTATGTTAAATATAATACAATCGGATCCGTTCATAACAGATGCAGACAGTTGTATTATCAGTAACAGAAGCGTTTTTGCTGAACCCTGCCAGATCCAGCAAAAACACCAGTGTGAAAGTAGCCTAACACAGCAGATACTGTTTGTACATGTTGGGATATTTTTTATTTCATTTTATGCATTCCACAGTAATTTACACCGATCAGCCTAATATTGTATATGTATTGCTGTGACCCGCCAAGGCATGAACTCCACCTTGAAGGTGTCTTGTGGTACCTGTCAGAATACGTTAGCTGCAGATCCTTTATGTCCTGTAAGTGGTGAGGTGCGGCTCCCCTAGATCGGACTTGATTTTACTGCACATCCCACAGGTGGTGGATCAGATTGAGATCTGAGGAATGTGGAGAGAAGTCATCACATTGATCTCTTTGTAATGTTCCCAAAACCATCCCTGAACAATATTAGCAGTGTGATTAGGCATTATGCTGCTGAAGGAGGCCACAGCTTAGGGAATGCTGCTACATGTATAGGGTACTTGTCTGTACAGTGGTTAGGTAGGTGGTACACATCACCTCTACATAAATGCCAGGACCCAAGGTTTCTAACATCCTGAACATTGTCCAGAGCATCACTGCCTCCACCAGCTGGTCTTCTTCCCATAGTGCATCCTGGGGCCATCACTTCCTTGGGTAAGTGAATGTTAACCAACATTTAAAAAGTTTTTAATTTTCACCTATATAACTAACAGCACTGCCCCACAGAAGATTACATACACATCCCAGACATACTGTATTTTTCGCTTTATAAGACGCACCTGATTATAAGACGCACCCTGGATTTTAGAGTAGGAAAAGAAGAAAAAAATATTTTTCATCAGACCTCATATCAGACCCCCCCAATAAATTTCAGGACATCACATCAGACCCCCATATCAGCCCTCCATGTTAGAACCCCATCAGCCCTCCATGTCACACCCTCATCAGACCTCAGATCAGCCCACTGTGCCCCCATATCAGTCCACTGTGCCCCATCAGACCTCAGATCAGCCCACTGTGCCCCCATCAGACCTCAGGGCAGCCCACTGTGCCCCAATATCAGCCCACTGTGCCCCCATATCAGCCCACTGTGCCCCCATTAGACCTCAGATCACCTCACTGTGCCCCGATATCAGCCCACTGCCCCATGAGACCTCAGATCAGCCCCCATATCAGCCCCCTCTATCCCCATCAGACCTCAGATCAGCCCATCAGCCCCCATATTAGACAAATGTGCCCTCATCAGACCTCAGATCAGCCCACCCAGCCCATAAGGATAAAATAAATACCTCTTACCTGTCCTGCTCCGCGGCTCCGCTCCCGGTCCGGCGCTCCTCTGGCTTCTAAGGCCGGCGCTGCACTGTCACCTGACTGCGTGCAGCATCAGGTCATAGCGCGCGCACTACATCCTGACGCTGTATGCGGTCAGGACAGTGCAGAGCCGGCCCGGGAAGACAGAGGAGCACCGGACCCGAGCGGAGACGCGGGACAGGTAAGAGAGGTTTTTATTTTATCCTTATGGGCTGGGTGGGCTGATCTGAGGTCTGATGGGGGTCTCGGCACCTTATACATACAAGTGAGCGCTTCCATAATTCCATAATTAGCTTTATAAGACGCACCGCAATTTCCCGCCTACTTTTTTGGGGAAAAAAGTGCGTCTCGTAAAGCGAAAAATACGGTACCTGTGTGCACTGTGTGTCTGTATTACATGTCACATCCCAGACATGTCTGGGATGTGACATGTAATACACACACACAGTGCACACAGGTATGTCTGGGATGTGACATGTAATACAGACACACAGTGCACACAGGTATGTCTGGGATGTGACATGTAATACAGACACACAGTGCACACAGGTATGTCTGGGATGTGACATGTAATACAGACACACAGTGCACACAGGTATGTCTGGGATGTGACATGTAATAACACACACAGTGCACACAGGTATGTCTGGGATGTGACATGTAATACAGACCCACAGTGCACACAGGTATGTCTGGGATGTGACATGCAATACACACACACAGTGCACACAGGTATGTCTGGGATGTGACATGTAATACAGACACACAGTGCACACAGGTATGTCTGGGATGTGACATGTAATACACACACAGTGCACACAGGTATGTCTGGGATGTGACATGCAATACACACACACAGTGCACACAGGTATGTCTGGGATGTGACATGTAATACACACACACAGTGCACACAGGTATGTCTGGGATGTGACATGTATACACACACACAGTACACACAGGTATGTCTGGGATGTGACATGTAATACAGACACACAGTGCACACAGGTATGTCTGGGATGTGACATGTAATACACACACAGTGCACACAGGTATGTCTGGGATGTGACATGTAATACACACACAGTGCACACAGGTATGTCTGGGATGTGACATGTAATACAGACACACAGTGCACACAGGTATGTCTGGGATGTGACATGTAATACACACACAGTGCACACAGGTATGTCTGGGATGTGTCTGCAATCTTCTGTGGGGCAGTGCTCTTAGTTATATAGGTGAAAAACAGGTGAAAGACTCCCTTTAAATTGAGAATTTTAAGTCTCACCCCTTGAACCATCCATCAATGTCCCCAAAATGCCTACAAAACATTCAGAAGCTCACATTTCAGTTGTAGGCACTTCCTGCAGTGGACAGGGGTCAGTACAAGACACTGACGGTCTTTGGCTGTCCAGTCCCCATATTGTGCTATAGAAGGTCTTCTGTTGGGTTGCACCTTCACACTCATTAGTGAGCCTTGGGTGCCCATGACCATATTGTGGTTTGAGTGTGGCGTTCCTTAGACCAACCACTACATACCAGGAACACTCAACAAGACCTGGTATTTTGGAGCCTAAGTCATCTAGCCCTTGTCAGAGTCGCTCAGATCCTTACGCTTGCACATTTTTCCTGCTTCCAACACTTCAGCTTCGAGAACTGTCGATGGAGTTAATGTTATGGCTGATCGGTGTACGCTCGGCAATAAAGAACCACAGCAGTAAGCACAGGTGACGCCGCAGCTGTCTCGGTTAGTGCAAACTCCAACTCGTGAGATTTTCTCCAGCTATTGTGAAACTACAACACCCAGCATGGCGAAGAGTCACGGCATTGCTGCACTTCACAAGTGACTAGAACTATGACCGTGGGTGAAAAAGCCTTAGAGGTAATCTGTGTCTCTTTGACCTTTTCGCCCGGTTAGACCATGCTGGGGGTTGTAGTTCCACATTAGTACCAGCAGTTACAGGCCTTTCCTCTACTGTGGCAGCAGAAAATACAATTTTCTCAAATCCCCTGCGATCTGCACTTTAGATCATGTACAAGTGGGTCATCCTGCAGTTGATTAATGTACGACGGGATTATGTCTCCGGAGGAGCGTGGCCTGCACTCAGGGACGGGGACTGTCTGTGGCTTTTTTGTACATTTCTTTTGACATTTTAGGCTCGCCCGTGGTTATCTGTAGGAGTCTGCATGTAAACAAGTCCTCGTATATGCCACATTGTGTTAGTGAGGGAAGGCTGAGGGAAGGAGGGGGGGCGAATCAGCCGGGGCTGAAAGGTATATCGTACAGTGTAGTGTCCTGCCCGTGCTGCTGTGATAACCAGACTTCTGTCACGTTAGTGTTTATAGAGGAAACCCACTCAAAAAATAAATACCGTTCTATAGTAACTAAGGATCATGTCTGTAAGATCCACCTTCAGCACCAGCATCTCCACTGATCACCCCTGACGGATCATCTCAATGTGGAGCTTCAGAACTTTACTTGATTTCTTTTATGTACATGTTGCAGAGGTTGTCACCGCTCCAGCCCAATATGCCTTATTGATTCTTAACCCCTTAATGACCGTCAGTGCGCTCTTTTCATACTACTACTAGATTATTATTATTTTTTTTTTTATATTACATTTTGATGGGACCGGCCAACCAGCTAATGTGTATGAGGGCCTCCAATTCTGCTTTCATCGCCAAGGATGTACTCGGTTCTCATGGGGTCCCATAGGCCTTCCTGCCCTCCCCCAGTTTCCCAGTACACCAGTTCAAAAAACTTTCATGCAATATGGAACAAACGAAAAAGCTTAATTTTTATTAAGCAGAAGACGCTTTAATTAAAAACTTTTCATTTTAATTGGGACCCAGATACAGTTGAAAATTGTACCTCTTCTGCTGCCCCCACCCCTGTGCCAAATTCTCAAGCCAACCCCCCCCCTTCCCACGGCATATTTGAATTGGACATTACATACGGAGACATACGTCTCCTCTGATGTTGATGTTCTCTCTCTTCGTCTTCTCCATTCGGACCAGACCGCCATGACGAAGTATTCGAGCCGCAGCTCGTCTCTGCAGAGTTTACCACACAGGCATCTTAGATTCCTCACTTTTCCATCATCCTCCCCCTCCTAGTGCACAGCTGTAATACATACTGCTGATACCCCCAATACTGTGCCCCCCAATGCCGACAAACACCATACTTAGAAAATAACAATACCATACAGATAGTTCCCAAAGTCCCACCAATAGTAATGATTCTATCCCAGAGTGCCCCCATTAGTAGCAATGCCCTCCATATTGTGCCCAATACTAATGCCCCACAGTACCCCAGTAGTAATAATGCCCCCAGTATTGCCCCACATATGTTTAATGCCCGCCGTTGTTTATAAGGCCTCCAGTAGTGCCACTAGTATTTAAAGAGGTACTCTGGTTGCATTAAGTTATCCCCTATGCACAGGATAGGGGATAACTATTAGATCTGTGGGGATCCTACCGCTGGGACCCCCACCAATAACAAGAGGGGCCCCGTACCCCCTGCGTCCCCCTGAAATGAAGGGAGTGGCCATATGCATGTCCGACCAGCTGCTCCTTTCATTTCAGGGAGCTTCAGGCAGTTCTTGTGATCGGTTGGGGCTCAGCAGTAGGACCCCCACTGATATAATAGTTATCCACTATCAATAACTTAATGTAACCGGAATACCCTCTTAATGCCCACAGTGTATATATAATTGCCCCCTGTAGTGCTCCCAGCATGTTTAATATGCCCAGTTTTGCCCCTTTATTTATAATGCTCTCTCCTCTGTTCTTCCCCCAGTATTGTTCCCCTGTATTATGCCCCTTAGTAGTGCCCCTTTATTTGTAATGCCCCCAGTAGTGCCCCCTGTATTTTTATAATGCCACCTATTTTTTCCCCCTGTATTGTTATAATGCCCCCAGCAGTGCCACCTGTAATTTTATAATGCCCCAGCAGTGCCACCTGTAATTTTATAATGCCCCCAGCAGTGCCACCTGTAATTTTATAATGCCCCCAGCAGTACCACCTGTAATTTTATAATGCCCCCAGCAGTGCCACCTGTAATTTTATAATGCCCCCAGCAGTGCCACCTGTAATTTTATAATGCCCCCAGCAGTGCCACCTGTAATTTTATAATGCCCCCAGCAGTGCCACCTGTAATTTTATAATGCCCCCAGCAGTGCCACCTGTAATTTTATAATGCCCCCAGCAGTGCCACCTGTAATTTTATATTGCCTCCAGCAGTGCCATCTGTAATTTTATATTACCCCCAGCAGTGCCATCCGTAATTTTATATTACCCCCAGCAGTGCCATCCGTAATTTTATATTGCCTCCAGCAGTGCCATCCGTAATTTTATATTACCCCCAGCAGTGCCATCCGTAATTTTATATTACCCCCAGCAGTGCCATCCGTAATTTTATATTACCTACAGCAGTGCCACCTGTAATTTATATTGTCCCCAGCAGTGCCACCTGTAATTTTATATTGCCCCCAGCAGTTCCACCTGTAATTTTATATTGCCCCCAGCAGTGCCACCTGTAATTTTATACTACCCCCAGCAGTGCGATCCGTAATTTTATAATGCCCCCAGCAGTGCCACCTGTAATTTTATAATGACCCCAGCAGTGCCACCTGTAATTTTATAATGCCCCCAGCAGTGCCACCTGTAATTTTATAATGCCCCTAGTATAACCATGATGTTGCCAACAGTGCCCCCTTTATACCATTCCCCTCTGTACTGCACCCAGTAGTTTCAGGGAAAACAAAAAAGTACTTACCACAGTCTCGTCCCATGTCACCATTGGGATGCATTGCCTGTGCCCCAGTGCAAGTGCTGAAATAACGTAATCATGGCCACCTGCCTAGTATCCTGAGGGCTATGAGAGTAAATAGTGGTGATGGGAACTATTGGCAGAGTTAATTAGCCTTAGAAACCGTAGCAAGGTGGGGCCATGCTACCCACCCCTCAGTGAGGAGACGCTATATAAGTCTTGACTGTTAGGTGTACAGATGCAGCCCTGGTTCAAAACCATCCAAAGAATCATACATATAGAAGAAAAGTGGAGAAAGAGATAGAGAAAACATTGAAAAGCATGCTGAGAGGAGGTGCATGTAGAAGCTCTGAAGATAAACCATCTAAAGAGACTTATAGACTTCATAGCAGGCATTGTTCAGAAAGTAAATGGCTTGTGGCATCTGGACAGAATTAAAAAGGCAGAATCCGGATAAACCCACTATACTACATCCCTCTGTGGAAATCTGTAGTATTATTAACTGTGAGTACGGCAATTTGTGAAAAAGGTGATGTTGGGGGCCGCCCAGTGGTTGCATAGTGAAATAGAAGTGTTGCACCCCTGGATGCTTCTGGATGCTTCAAGAGGATTTTTATGTGATTTTTTTTTTTTTTTATTTTTATTTCCCAAACTAGTACCTTAGTAAGTAGTCTGTCTGCTGCCGATGCTGTTGCTTTAGTTTTTTTTTTTTTTTTTTAAATGGTCCCCTCTGTTGCGTCGCTATGCTCCCCTGTGTGTTTTGGTACCCAATATGCTAATTAGTACCATGGGTACATAGAGGAGGAGACCTCAGCTCTCCTCAGCGAGCATCTCCTTCTTCCTGGTTGTGACGCTGTCCTATCACATTGGACGCTTCAAAGGCCAGGGAGAAGACACGCTGTTCTTGTGAGATTTGATAAATCTCACGAGAACCGGCTGTGTAAGCGAGTCAACTGGGAAAAAGTCTTTAAAAAGGGGCTCATTCACACAACCATGTGTGCCCTGGGCTCGTGCTGCGGAACACAATATATGGGCACAAGCTGTGCGAATCCCGTATCATGGATGCAGACTCATTGACTTGAATCCACAATATACGACATATCCTATCATTTGTGGTGCGGAGGTACGGACCTGAAAGGCCACGTTGTAGTGCTTCTGTGGGCTTCCCATCCGTGTTTCTGTTATCCATATCTTGCGGATTGTGGAGCCATTCAAGTCAGTGGGTGTGCATCCATGATACGGGATTCACACAGCTGACACCCATATATTGTGGACCTGCTGTTTGCCTCCTACGGGCACAGACCGCCAACGGTTGTGTGAATGGGCCCAAAGCCAAACGTAGAGCATGCTGATTTAAAACAACTACAAAAAAAAAACGAAAAAAAACCCCACCTCTGTTTGTAAGACATTCCATAATTTCCTGCTAGCAACGGCGTTTTTTACTTTAAAAAAATAAAAAAAAATTTAACAAAAAGACATAGTGTGAATCCACCCTAATAAGGTTTCCACATGACTGTAATAACCAGAACGATTAATTTTTAAAGGTTACATAGGGTGAAACAAAAAAGGATGGATCCGTAACTCAAAAAAATGTATATACGGTTTGTTAAAAAACAGTGCAGAGAAAATACACGTTCTGCTGCATAAAACTGGAAAATAACGAAGAGGCAAAACTACGAATAAATAAGTGTTTTGGGTGGGTATTGAGTGTTTAAAGGGGCACGCCATGTTCACTTGCTATTATACGGATTACGTCCTGTTTCTTATGCTGATGATGATACAGTAAATGGCGAACTATCAGACGTCCCTTAGGCACATGCATACATATAAAAAAAATCTGTCAGGGGGAGTTTATACAAACACAAATACATCTTGCTCAATAACTGGGAGGAGATGCCACTCAGGGTGCCAGGAAAGCTGGGTGACCACTTGCTAGTACTGTCCATGTATGTAGCATGGTACTATGGAGGTCGAGGCCTCCTCTGCTCATCCCTCCGCAGCAATCTGAGCCGTCACTATTTTTAGGAGGATGAAGGCTTTTTCTTTGTATTAATAGCGCCTGGCCCGGGGCTGGCGGAAAGTGACCTCAGTGCGGGTAAATGATGTCACCGCTCCCAGGCCTGGCATGCCCGTCTCCATGTCACTTCTCTCCTCTTAAAGATATCCAGGCCTCAGCTTTGAGCAATTCATAAAACCGCTTTTTATTACCAGAAAGTCCATAATCCGGCACTTGTCTCCTGCACAGGACCGTAATATAATTAGGACTAAATTTCACCTATAAATGCTGGATTAAAATTCTGCAATATGTTCTGAGCATCAGTTCCTCAGTACAATCTCTGCTTGCTTTCAGTGATAGGAATCATTACATCCAGAGGTTGATAAACTAGTACTTCTACAGCTGAGGGTTTGCTACAGTTACATCCAGCGAAAGCAATCCTCTGTGAGGTAAATACATCAGCACCACAATATAGACCTATAAATCCACAGGCTTTCACGGCTGTAATAGAGAGGCCTGAAACATGCCAAAAGCTGACCATGCATGCAGAATAGCTCTACCGTGCACATGCACACTCAGCCAAGCATGCATGTGTTTTCCATAGGGAAAGGAAATGAGCTGCTGCCAGACGCCTCAATCAGAGGCTTTTGCTCCACGAAACTAAGGATCGGGCATGCTGAAATCCAGTACTGGACCAGTAACCAGAGGTTTGTGTTCTGCTCTACGTTAAGACAAGTCTATTGGAAAGACTGTGTAACAATGCTGCCACCTGCTGGTTACAGTGAGTTACTGTAACTTTCAGGTTTTTTTTTTATTAATGTAGCTGTGTCTTGTTCCTCACGCTGTCATATACAACATGGTAAAAGCCCATTAATATGACACCAATAGAAACAGATAGTTGCCAGATTATCAGATATTCTGGAGTTTTGAATATTCATAGAAAAGTATCAAAACTCACTTTAAAGGGGTTGTGTCTCAATGTCAGATTGGTATGGATCTGGGACCCGCACTTATCTCCAGAACAGGACCCCTGAAGTGAGCTGAGAGCCTCCGCACATGCACGGCCGTCCTTCATTCATTTCTAAATGGTTGAACACTGGCTCAGCTACCTCCGGAAGTGAATGGAGCGGTGGCCGCTCTTACCTGCTGCGCTCTCCATTAATTTCTAAGGGACGTCAGAAAATAGTAGAGCGTACTCACCCAGCTATTTTTGGAACTCCCCTAGAAATGAATGGAGAGCGCGCCGCGCATGCGCAGTGCTTGCTCCTTCACTTTTGGGGGCTCGTTCTGGAGATAGGAGCAGGTGCCAGAGGTTGGACAATCACCTATTTGACATTGGTGGCATATCCTAGCGATATGCCACCAATGTCTAAGATGAAACAACCCCTTTTAAGAAAAGAGAACTCCCAGGAAGAAAACGCTAAATACATTTAAAGGGGTTGTCCCGTTTTCCCACAGCTCGCAAGGAGTCCGACCATTGGGATCCCCGCAGATTCCAAGAATGAGGGATCCATGAGTCTACTTGTAGGAGGGTACTGGGTCATCAAAGGTGCGTTATACTTAAAGGGGTTGTGTCACTTCAGCAAATGGCATTTATCATGTAGAGAAAGTTATTATAAGGCACTTAACAAGCCTCTCACTAGGTCCCTAGGGTGGTGCACCAATTTGCAAGCATTGCTCAGGCCCACCACCAGCTTCCCACTCAGAAAGTTGACTATGACAGTCCTTTATAAATCTGCAGTCTTTTGCCCTTGTATCTCACACCTTGCAGACTTATTTGGAGTCACTGCTGGCCTGATTCAGCCACCAATTGTGCAACTTTTCCCACTTAAAAATATGAGAGAGGCCTGTAATTGACATCACAGGTAGACCTCAACTATGAGAGACAAAATGAGACAACAAATCCAGAAAATCACATTGTCTGATTTTTTTTTTTTAAAGAATTTATTTGCAAATTATGGTGGAAAATAAGTATTTGGTCAATAACAAAAGTTTTCACAAGTCTTCACGAGGTTGGCACACACTGTTGCTGGTATGTTGGGCCATTCCTCCATGCAGATCTCCTCTAGAGCAGTGATGTTTTGGGGCTGTCGCTGGGCAGCACGGAGTTTCAACTCCCTCCAAAGGTTTTCTACGGGGTTGAAATCTGGAGACTGGCTAGGCCACTCCAGGACCTTGAAATTCTTGTTACGAAGCCACTCCTTCGTTGCCCTGGTGGTGTGCTTGGGATCATTGTCATGCTGAAAGACCCAGCCACGTTTCATCTTCAATGCCCTTGCTGATTGAAGGAGGTTTGCACTCAAAATCTCACAATACATGGCCCCATTCATTCTTTCATGTACACGGATCAGTCGTCCTGGTCCCTTTGCAGAGAAACAGCCCCAAAGAATGATGTTGCCATCCCCATGCTTCACAGTAGGTATGGTGTTCTTTGGATGCAACTCAGCAGTCACTCTCCTCCAAACATGAAGAGTTGTGTTTCTACCAAACGGTTCTACTTTGGTTTCATATGACCATATGACATTCTCCCAATACTCGTCTGGAACATCCAGATGCTCACTAGCAAACTTCAGACGGGCCCGGATATGTACTGGCTTAAGCAGGGGGACACGTCTGGCACTGCAGGATCTGAGTCCCTGGTGGCGTAGTGTGTTACTGACGGTAGCCTTTGTTACATTGGTCCCAGCTTTCTGCATGTAATTCACTAGGTCCCCCCGTGTGGTTCTGGGATTTTTGCTCACAGTTCTTGTGATCATTTTGACCCCACGGGGTGAGATCTTGTGTGGAGCCCCTAATCGAGGGAGATTATCAGTGGTCTTGTATGTTTTCCATTTTCTAATTATTGCTCCCACAGTTGATTTCTTCACACCAAGCTGCTTGCCTATTGCAGATTCAGTCTTCCCAGCCTGGTGCAGGTCTACAATTTTGTTTCTGGTGTGCTTCGACAGGTCTTTGGTCTTCACCATAGTGGAGTTTGGAGTGTGACTGTTTGAGGTTGTGGACAGGTGTCTTTTATACTGATAACAAGTTCAAACAGGTACCATTACTACAGGTAATGAGAGGAGGACAGAGGAGCCTCTGAAAGAAGAAGTTACAGGTCTGTGAGAGCCAGAAAGCTTGCTTGTTTCCACCATAATTTGCAAATAAATTCTTTAAAAATCAGTCAATGTGATTTTCTGGATTGGTTTTCTCATTTTGTCTCTCATAGTTGAGGTCTACCTACGATGTCAATTACAGGCCGACCTCATCTTTTTAAGTGGGAGAACTTGTACAATTGGTGGCTGACTAAATACTTTTTTTTTCCCCACTGTATTTAAGATAATCCTAAAATTTGGCTGATATCTTGTGATCCATAAAATACAGAAGGAACGCTATGTTTTTGCCAAGTGTATATATATCTCCAGCGTGCGGATTTTAGGTTTCTGGTTCCTTGAAATATCCAGCGGTTGCGTGCACCGCATCCTGATGCTTGGCCTACACCGTCACAGGCGTCTCCTAAGAATTAATGACGTCAAACACTACAGTTGTGCTGGGAACACCAATGACTGAGTCCCGCTCATCTCCTTATGCGTTCTGACAGTGAACCACATTTGCCTCCCTGAAGATGCAGGAAATGTAAAAATATCCTTTGATTCGCGTCGTTGTCCTTCTGAGCTACCAAACCGACCGCAAAGGTTAAATTTTACCTCCAAAAGTGACAATGTGTTTAATCCTGTATGCTCAGCTACTTCAGACGTAGGAATTAGTTGTCAGCCACTTTCAGCTCTCATGGGGCTATTTTCACAGTCACTCGGTCACTTTGAGAGATCCCCCACCCCTTCCTCAGATCTCCCTGGCAACCCCTGATAGTGAGAGTACCCTACTTCACTTAGCGATTCATTGATTCACTCTGGATAAAAGGTACTTTTTATCTATATGCAAATGAGCAGAGAAGTCCACCGAGGGCAGGCCGAAGCCACTTTGTGCACCCTTGCTCCTTCTGCTTTCTCTGATGGCCCCTCTCTTTCCTTCTTGAGTGACAGAGCCCAGTTCCTTCATAGTCATCTCACCTGGCCCTGAGAGGGACAAGCTGGCAGGGTGCACCCCTTAAAGGGGTTGTCCGGGTTCAACCTGGACATAACCTCTAATTCCTTCATTCAGCGTGAAATGCTCCAATGCTCCCCGTTGCCTTCCGCTGCATTGCGCAGAGCAAAGGCTGTTGTGTTTACATTGTCACATTGCTAGGCCGAGGCTTCCATCTAGCAGTGAGCCCGGTGACGTCACCGGCGCAAATGGGTGGTCTATAGCGCTGCCCTGGCCTATAGGGCAGCATTAAAGACCACCCATTCGTGCTGGTGACATTACCGTGAGCACTGCTAAGCGTAAGTTTCCTCCTGGCATATACCCATGAAAAGCTCAGTACGTCACCGGAGGTAACAAAAATGCATAAGGATTAAATGTATTTATTTTCCAGACCACTAAGTTACCATTGAGTTCAGCACAGCTAGCCCTGCCCGACATTGGGGGTCATTTATCAAGGGACTTGCAACTTTTTTATGGATAAAAAAACTCACAAGTCCCTTTTTTTGGGACAATATTTAGTTGCATGCACGGTTTTATGCTGTGTTCGACAGCCAGGTGGCATGGGGGAGTGTCAGGGGCCAAATTTTCTGTCATTTACTCCTGTAAAGAGTTTGTTACCTATTAGATTCATCCTATAAGTAATTACAGATATTAATTACTTACCATGTAACATAGTAACATAGTTTATAAGGCCGAAAAAAGACATCTGTCCATCCAGTTCGGTCTGTTTTCCTATAAGTTGATCCAGAGGAAGGCAAAAAACCCCTGTAAGTGTTGTAAATGTTAGTGAAAAAATACCCAGACTGCAGTAGACGTGCCTAATTTATGACGATGTACACACCTTGTCATAAGTTAGCCAGATCTTACAGCAGCGTAGGAGGGAATCTAAGATCGGTGTAAAGAGCCTGTCTTACTAAATGACCCCCATTGTGTTTGGTTGAACTGTGAATTTCCTGGAGACAGCAGATCCCATATGCCCGGGCCCCTCACACTGAATCTACTTACCTTGCTCCCTGCTCCGCTCCTGGTCCCCGCACTGCCCCTGCTGCTCCTCCCCGTGCATTGATGAAAACATCCAGGGGAGCGGGTGGAAGCAGCCAATGGCAGGCGGAGACGGGACGAGCCTCCCTAGCATCACTGGTGACGCTAGGGAGGCTTGTCCCCGTCACCGCCTGCCACTGGTTGCACCCACCCCCGACGAAGAAGGCAGCAGTGCAGGGACAAGGAGCGGCGCGGGGAGCCAGGTAAGTAAATTCAGTGTGAGGGGCCGGCCATATGGGGTCATTTTTTAGTCTCTGACAACACCTTTAATTGTTAACACCCTTCTTCAGGCTCCACTGCTTTTATATTGACCGCCAACAAGTAAAGCAATGTTTCAGGTGATTAAATACCCTTCCTCAGGCTTGGTTGCTATAAACCATGTCTGGGTTACATCGGGGTGAAATGGCCCTACAAGGAAATTTCCTGGTGGGCTGATGCCCAGGGGGCCACCTGACCTCTTTTTATGGCTACTAGCTAAATACATAATGATCTCGTGCTTTCAGTAGTAATTAATGCTAGGAGCATCAGGTACTGACACACTTGGCCAAAAGCCACAGATATCCTCAGGACTCTGATACTGTTGAATAGTGTGGCGAGGATGGCGGTATTTTGTGCTGCAATGTGGTTTATGGTTCTGCTGGGGTGGTATTTTGTGCTGCACTACGGTAATGCTGGTCCCAACTACTGCCTTCTGTCAATTAGGAGCCACCTATAGCTTGGGGTCTCTTTTTTTTTTTTTTTTTTTTTTTTTTTAGTTTTTTTTTTTCCAGGGCCACTTGCGGGTTACATGGTTTACATAAACCCACACTGAAGAAGGGTGTTGAATCACCTGAAACGTTGCATGGATCATCTAACGAGCACCGGCTCTTCTTCCAGATTTATGCAGGTGAGGACAGTAGAGTCTAAGAGAAAGTGCACTTATCAGTGTAGGAATAGTGCTCTTGCCCACCATGGGTTGATTTTGGCCCTCAGGACCCGACATAGCAATGAGCCCACCTCCCGTCCAAAAAGTGAAAGCTTCCCTGAACCTATATGTGCAGTAACTGTGCAGAGTCTTTCTGTCATGGCGGTAAACTTCTCCCTTCCATTCTTGAGAAATAAGAAGTAGCTGCTTTGTTGGCCACCATTGTCAGCCATTTTAGCTCACATGGAGTTAATTTTTTTTTTTCCCATTTATATTTTATTAATTTTATGAAAAGAAAATACATTATGAACATCATGAGTAAATCAAAACAGTAGGTCAAGTACAAAGGATGAAATAACCCATAAACAATAATATATCAAATCAAATAGAAAGTCTCTCTATGTATTTTTCAATCGAGCAAATGCTCTCGAGAGTCCCATGGAAGCCAACATTTAGTGAACGTGGCTACGGTGTTACGCTGAAGGGCCACTGAATATTCCAGGGATCTGACCGTCCGTATCCGAGTGCACAATTCAGAGGACGTACAGTAGGCGGGGAAGGGCGCTTCCAGAACAAGGCAATCAAACACTTCGCTGCTGTTAATATATGAAGGAGCAGCCTGGCGCCTTGCCCCCTCAAAGAAGGCGGTGGTACATTCAATAGGAGGATAGTCGGGTCATTAGGAAGTGAGACCTCCAATATAGTAAGTGTGACAGATCTCACAGTACTCCAGAAGGACCTCAGAACCGAGCAAGACCATAAAATATGAAACAGAGAGGCTTGCGGTCGGGAGCACCTCCAACAAAGATCCGGGACTGCTGGATTCATAGCATGCAATAATGCAGGTGTGTGGTACCAAAACGTCAATAATTTGACCTGGTTTTCCTTATAAGAGACCGAGGACGAGCTAATGTGTGCCCGTCGCCAAATAGTCTGCCAGGTCTCTGGGGGAAGCTCCCTCTGCAACCAATCCTCCCATTTTGACATATAGGGGTGCTTAAATCCCTCTGGGAAATCAAATGACAGGAGTATTTGGTAGATGTCAGTTGTGAGACCCTTAGAGGAGGGGCTGCAAGTGCACAAACGTTCGAACCGGGAGAGAGAAGGAACGTCAGTGAACCCAGCACCACTCTACCATAGTCCTCCACTTGTCGAAACTGGAACAACAAGGAAGAGGGCAGTGAATGTTTAGCTTGGAGCTCCTGGAAAGAGTAAATTCGCCCTGTAAATTGATCCCTCAGGTCTATCAGACGGTACAACCCAGCTCCCGACCAGGGTCTCACCATACCTGCCTCAGAACACCCAGGTAGAAGAGGAGTATATAGAAACAGAGAGAGAGGAGACTGTAGAGTGGCCAAATTGTATTTTATCCTATTCCTGTACCAAAGTTCCCTAGTGAAGCCTATCGGGCCAAGAAGGGCAGAGGCAGGGATAGAGACAGGTGGTCCCCATATTAAAGTTCCCAAGTGAGTCGGAGCCAGCCACAGCCTCTTGATCTCAGTCCACCGATTGTAAGAATGGAACGTCGACCAGGAAGGAATCTGTCTCAAGTGTGCAGCTAAGTAATAGCTGGCTATACTAGGTAGAGCTAGGCCTCCTCTCATAACTGGGGCCATCATAGTACAGACAGGGATCCTATGTCGTTTGTAGTTCCAAACGAACTTTGTAAAACAGGATTGTATAGAGCGGAGAAACGTAGCTGGCACCCTCACCGGGAGTGTCTCAAAGTAGTACAGGAATTTAGGGAGGATTGACATTTTAATGGCCGCTATGCGGCCTAGCAGTGAGATTGGGAGCGATTTCCATTTCGCTAAAAGAGAATGTACCTCTCTAATCAGCTATGGAAAATTAGCCTTGTATAGTTAAGTGATCTGCACTCCTAAATATTTTATAGAATGGGATCTCCAGGTGTAATGGAATTGCCTCTGTAAAATGGAAAGCCTATCAGGATGGATGTTAATAGGTAGAGCTTCTGATTTAGAGGCATTAACTTTGTAGTTGGACAGTCTACTGTAACGATCCAGTACCATATGGAAGTTTGGGAGGGAAATAAACGGGTTCGTCAAGGTAAGTAAAACGTCATCTGCAAACAGAGAGATCGAAAATGATTTATCCCGGACTAAAATTCCCTGAATGTCTGGGGACTTTCGGATAAATGCCGCCAGTGGTTCTATGCTGAGCACATATAATAGGGGCGATAGCGGACATCCCTGCCTCGTACCATTAAGAATTAGGAGAGGCGGTGAGTGTGTGTGGGGTAGTTTGACTACAGTAGAAGGGGAGGAGTAGAGGCCCCTCAGGGCAGTCAGAAAAGGTCCCTTAAAACCAAAGTGATGGAGCGACCATAACATAAAATCCCAGTTCAAGCGATCGAACGCTTTTTCAGCATCTAGGCTAAGCAGTAGGGCCCCCACTCCACCCCTGTTTGCAACGTCCACCAGATCAATCGCTCTCCTAGTATTGTCCCCAGCTTGGCAGAATTTAAGAAATCCCACTTGGTCTTTATGTATGAAGTGATGCAGCCACACGTTTAGCCTGCTTGCTAATAGCTTAGTAAATATCTTCAGATCAGAGTTCAAGAGACTAATAGGCCTGTAACTGGCGCAGTCAGCTGGGTACTTCCCCTGCTTAGGGATTACTGTCACATAGGAGCCTAACATAGTATCGGGGACCTCATCTCCCTGCAGAAACCCATTGAACAAGCGCACCATGCGAGGAACCAGAACATCACCAAATGTCTTATAATAGGCATATGGGAGACCATCAGGTCCTGGGGATTTTCCATTTGGCAAGCCAGAGATAGCGTCACCAATTTCTTCAGCCGAAATGGGCTGGTTCAATTGGGCTAGTGCAGCAGGAGAGAGAGAGAGGGTAAGTGGCAATCTGAGAGAAAGTCATCAAGGAGAGCGTTACGTCTCGTCTGCAGGCAGGGTGGAAGGGAGGGAATATAATGTCGAATAATATTGGTAGAATATCTCAGCGATAGTGTCAGGGTGGTGCTGTAGATGCCCTAGGCGATCCCTAATGACATGGGGAGTAGAAGTGGCCGTGTTGTCTTTAAGTTGTCTAGCAAGCAAAGTGTGTGGTTTATTACTAAAGGCAAAGTATCGCTGTCTAGTATAACGGATTAGCTGATCCGTAGAGGAGGCCAGGTATTTAAGACGGGCTCGTAGTTCCACTATTCTTCTCAGAACCCGCCTGGATGAGTGTGAAGCAAGCGACTGTTCTGCCCTCCGAAGTTCCCTCATGCAAAGGCGATACTGCGTTTCCCTGTCTTTTTTCAGGCGGGACGAGAGAGATATGCAAGTCCCCCGTAGCACCGCTTTGTGTGCCTCCCATAAAATGCCTGGAGAAGGTGCAGTAGGTTCATTCTCCACGAAGTATTGGGACAGAGAAGAACGCAGCTCGTCTCGGGTGAGGGGGTTGGCTAGAAGAGTGTCATTAAGCCTCCAGTGCGGTCGTCTCAGAGGAGCAGAGGAAAAACACAAGTCTACGTAAACGGGGGCATGATCCGACCAGGAAATCGGGCCTATCGTAGCTTCAGCAAGAGATCTGAGAGCCATTATATTCCCAAAAAAATAATCAATCCTCGAGTGTGTGAAATGAGGAGTGGAATAAAAGGTGTACTGCCTGGTTGTCGGGTTATCAACTCTCCACAGGTCATAAAGGGAATACATTCGGATCAATTTTCTAAATCCCCTGGACAGACGTGTGGTCTGGGAGCTAGGGGTCGAAGGGGGAGTAGTCCGTCTGTCCATACCTTCTGAGAATGGGACGTTGAAGTCTCCCCCTATAATCTGTATCATCCCCCATACAGGCGAGAGAAGAGAAAAAAGTGAAGAGAGGAAGGTGATCTGGCCAGAGTTTGGGGCATAAAGGGAACAGAGCTGTAGCCTCCGACCATAGAGGGTACCCTGAAGAATCACAAATCGTCCTACCGGATCCGAGTGAACCTTGTCCACATGAAAGGGACAGGACCTAGATAGGAGAATGGCCACCCCTGCCGATTTTGAGTCCGAGGAGGCCATAAACACACGGGGAAACCAGTGTTTTGCGAAAGCAAAGGATCCCTCACTAGTGAGGTGGGTTTCCTGAATAAGGACAATATCCGCTTTAGACCTACGGAATTCCCTCAAGGCAATGCGCCTCTTAAAGTTAGAATTAGGCCCTGAACATTTAAGGACATGATTCTAGCCATTACAGGAAAGACCAGAACTCAAAGCGGATGGTATGATTATGAAAGAGGTAAATGGGCGGCGCCAGGCTGCCCCCTCGGTACACAACACAGCCAGGCCCTTCATATTGCATAGCAGTAGGTCAAACCATGACATAACCATAGAGAGCTGACATAAAAGAACAATTCTATAAAGTACAAAACTTGATATAGACATTGAGAGGCTCTTAGAAAGCAGAACCATCAAGTCTAAGGAGTTCGGGGGAAAGGAAGTTTGTGAAAAGCAGCGGTTCAGCTAATCCGCCTTAGCCGAAACAAACTGACCGAACTCCTGCAGGGAGAAGTGGTGAATACTCAACGGTGGCCGAGAACACTAGAAGAGTCTCTACCCCAGAACTCCATAGAATCAAAGTGTGAAGAGTAGAACACTCACAGAACAGTCAAAGTCTTAAAGAATAGAAGAACGAGAGGGGAGAAGGGAGTAACCCAGCATGAGAATGAGAAACAATGTCAACAGAATAACTGACAGAGCATATAGTTACGTCCCCAAGAGAAAAGTCCTTTAGTCAGGGGATCCAGCCCCCTTCTCTGAAGTGTCCGCCCGGTTTCTCCGCTTCCGAGGACCCACGGTGGTCCAAGTCGCCGGGATAGGTGGCAAGGTAGAAGGCACATTCCAAGCCGGCAGCTGAGGGGCAGTGAGGTCCAGACGCGCGCAGAATTCCGCGAGGTCTTCAGGGTCTTTAAGGGTCACTGTAGAGCCATTTTTACGCACCGACAGGCTAAAGGGGGAAGCCCCAGCGGTACGGGATAGCGTTCTTCCGAAGGAGATTCCAGTAGGGGTTTCAAGGCTCTGCGCTTCTGGAGGGTTATCCAGGAGAGATCCTGAAACAGAGATATTTTAGCTCCAGCATACTCCACGTGCTGTAGTTTACTAGCTCTTGTCATAATGTCCTCCTTGAGAGCAAAATCATTAACATAGCATATGATGTCTCTTGGTGGACCTTGGGAAGACTTCGGTCTGAGCGCTCGGTGTGCTCTATCCATCAGTATAGGATGCATGGGCGGTCTTTCAAGAACAGAATTGAAGATAGTGAGCAGAGCAGCCCGCACGTCTTCCTCTCCCTGGGTTTCTGGCAGGGCTGTGGAGTCGAGTCGGAGTCCGACTCCTAAAATATATAATGAATTAGTACATTTAGTTCAGTGCTGAATATATTTTTATAAGAATTTGTGAAAATGATGAAATGTCCTATAAATGTCTGTTCTATTCCTGATCTAAGGATTTAGGCTTTTAGTTGAGATGACTGTGTGCTGCCCTTTATGTCCAGTGCATGTTCTCTCTGTATGCTTTGTTTCCTCTGAGCTCATGTTTGGAGAGGTTAGCTGCTCTCATGGCTTATATCTGCTGCTGATGTAAAACACCTAGAGCCTTATGTATGAAAACTGTCTAGGTGTAGAAGTTTCTTTGTTGCCCATAGCAACCAATCAGAGCTCCCCTTTCATTTCTCCAGAGCACTGTCTAAGTCTTAGACCTAGACAGTTTTCATACATCAGGCCCAGAGGCGTAGCTACTGGGGGGAGAGGGGGGCAGGGGAGGCGATGCTCTGGGCCCAATACCTCTGGGGGGGCCCAGCAGGGATGGCCTTAGTACAATCAGGCGAATACAAGTGAGCGCTTCCATTATGGAGTCTGATGGGGGCACATTCTGCTGATCTGAGGTCTGATGGGGGCACATTAAGCCGATCTGAGGTCTGATGGGGGCACATTAAGCCGATCTGAGGTCTGATGGGGGCAGATTAAGCCAATCTGAGGTCTGATGGGGGAACATTCTGCTGATCTAAGGTCTGATGGGGGCACATTCTATTGATCTGAGGTTGATGGGGGCACATTCTGCTGCTCTGAGGTCTTATGGGGGCACATTCTGCTGCTGCTGAGGTCTGATGGGGGCACAATACGCTGATCTGAGGTCTGATGGGGGCACAATTCTGCTGATCTGAGGTCTGATGGGGGCACATTCTGCTGATCTGAGGTCTGATGGGGGCACATTCTGCTGATCTGAGGTCTGATGGGGGAACATTAAGCCGATCTGAGGTTCTGATGGGTGGAACATTAAGCCTAATCTGAGGTCTGATGGGGCAGATTAAGCCAATCTGAGGTCTGATGGGGGAACATTCTGCTGAATCTAAGGTCTGATGGGGGCACATTCTATTGATCTGAGGTCTGATGGGGGCACATTCTGCTGCTCTGAGGTCTTATGGGGGCACATTCTGCTGCTCTGAGGTCTTATGGGGCACATTCTGCTGCTCTGAGGTCTGATGGGGGCAACAATACGCTGATCTGAGGTCTGATGGGGGCACATTCTGCTGATCTGAGGTCTGATGGGGGCACATTCTGCTGATCTGAGGTCTGATGGGGGCATTCTGCTTGATCTGAGGTCTGATGGGGGAACATTAAGCCGATCTGAGGTCTGATGGGGCACATTCTGCTGATCTGAGGTCTGATGGGGGAACATTAAGCCGATCTGAGGTCTGATGGGGAACATTAAGCCGATCTGAGGTCTGATGGGGGCAGATTAAGCCAATCTGAGGTCTGATGGGGGAACATTCTGCTGATCTAAGGTCTGATGGGGGGCACATTCTATTGATCTGAGGTCTGATGGGGGCACATTCTGCTGCTCTGAGGTCTTATGGGGGCACATTCTGCTGCTCTGAGGTCTGATGGGGGCACAATACGCTGATCTGAGGTCTGATGGGGGCACATTCTGCTGATCTGAGGTCTGATGGGGGCACATTCTGCTGATCTGAGGTCTGATGGGGGCACATTCTGCTATCTGAGGTCTGATGGGGGAACATTAAGCCGATCTGAGGTCTGATGGGGGAACATTAAGCCGATCTGAGGTCTGATGGGGGAACATTAAGCCGATCTGAGGTCTGATGGGGGAACATTAAGCGATCTGAGGTCTGATGGGGGAACATTAAGCGATCTGAGGTCTGATGGGGGCACATTAAGCCGATCTGAGGTCTGATGGGGGCACATTAAGCCGATCTGAGGTCTGATGGGGGCACATTAAGCCGATCTGAGGTCTGATGGGGGTACATTAAGCCAATCTGAGGTCTGATGGGGGCACATTAAGCCGATCTGAGGTCTGATGGGGGCACATTAAGCCGATCTGAGGTCTGATGGGGGCACATTAAGCCGATCTGAGGTCTGATGGGGGGCACAATACGCTGCTCTGAGGTCTGATGGGGGCACATTCTGCTGCTCTGAGGTCTGATGGGGGCACATTCTGCTGCTCTGAGGTCTGATGGGGGCACAATACGCTGATCTGAGGTCTGATGGGGGCACATTAAGCCGATTTGAGGTCTAATGGGGGCAAGGGACTGTTAGTTTAATGATGTAAAAGCTGGGGACAGATTTCCTTTAACATAGGAGTCCCCTTTTTTACTCCTATTAATCCTATATTTTCCTGCATTATGTGGTAGAGTATTTAGAGTAGGGTATGTAGAAAGTCTATTGTACTGTACTTAACAGCATAGATGATCTAGCAGTTTATATAGTCATCTTGCTAATACAGTATTATAACCACAACTAGTAGTATGTGCCTGTGAAGTTGGAAACGTGCGTTTGGGAAGCCAATAAGCCAATAAGTGGGGGGCCCACTCAAGTATGTTTCGCCCCCCCATGTGCTAAACTTCTAGCTACGCCTCTGATTAGGCCCTAAGTGAGCTGTACCCAGAGAAGCCTGATAGATTACAAACTGTTTTTGTCATGACTAATCTGCACATTCTGCTGCTCTGAGGTCTTATGGGGGCACATTCTGCTGCTCTGAGGTCTGATGGGGGCACAATACGCTGATCTGAGGTCTGATGGGGGCACATTCTGCTGATCTGAGGTCTGATGGGGGCACATTCTGCTGATCTGAGGTCTGATGGGGGCACATTCTGCCTGATCCTGAGGTCTGATGGGGGAACATTAAGCCGATTCTGAGGTCTGATGGGGGAACATTAGCCTATCTGAGGTCTGATGGGGGCAGATTAAAGCCAATCTGAGGTCTGATGGGGGAACATTCTGCTGATCTAAGGTCTGATGGGGGCACATTCTATTGATCTGAGGTCTGATGGGGGGCACATTCTGCTGCTCTGAGGTCTTATGGGGGCACATTCTGCTGCTCTGGAGGTCTTATGGGGGCACATTCTGCTGCTCTGAGGTCTGATGGGGGCACAATACGCTGATCTGAGGTCTGATGGGGGCACATTCTGCTGATCTGAGGTCTGATGGGGGCACATTCTGCTGATCTGAGGTCTGATGGGGGCACATTCTGCTGATCTGAGGTCTGATGGGGGAACATTAAGCCGATCTGAGGTCTGATGGGGGCACATTCTGCTGATCTGAGGTCTGATGGGGGCACATTAAGCCGATCTGAGGTCTGATGGGGGCACATTAAGCCGATCTGAGGTCTGATGGGGGCAGATTAAGCCAATCTGAGGTCTGATGGGGGACATTCTGCTGATCTAAGGTCTGATGGGGGCACATTCTATTGATCTGAGGTCTGATGGGGGCACATTCTGCTGCTCTGAGGTCTTGATGGGGGCACATTCTGCTGATCTGAGGTCTGATGGGGGCACAATACGCTGATCTTGAGGTCTGATGGGGGCACATTCTGCTGATCTGAAGGTCTGATGGGGGCACATTCTGCTGATCTGAGGTCTGATGGGGGCACATTCTGCTGATCTGAGGTCTGATGGGGGAACATTAAGCCGATCTGAGGTCTGATGGGGGAACATTAAGCCGATCTGAGGTCTGATGGGGGAACATTAAGCCGATCTGAGGTCTGATGGGGGAACATTAAGCCGATCTGAGGTCATGGGGGAACATTGATCCGATCGGAGGTCTGATGGGGGAACATTAAGCCGATCTGAGGTCTGATGGGGACATTAAGCCGATCTGAGGTCTGATGGGGGCACATTAAGCCGATCTGAGGTCTGATGGGGGCACATTAAGCCGATCTGAGGTCTGATGGGGTACATTAAGCCAATCTGAGGTCTGATGGGGGCACATTAAGCCGATCTGAGGTCTGATGGGGGCACATTAAGCCGATCTGAGGTCTGATGGGGGCACATTAAGCCGATCTGAGGTCTGATGGGGGCACATACGCTGCTCTGAGGTCTGATGGGGCAATTCTGCTGCTCTGAGGTCTGATGGGGGCACATTCTGCTGCTCTGAGGTCTGATGGGGGCACAATACGCTGATCTGAGGTCTGATGGGGGCACATTAAGCCGATTTGAGGTCTAATGGGGGCAAGGGACTGTTAGTTTAATGATGTAAAAGCTGGGGACAGATTTCCTTTAACATAGGAGTCCCCTTTTTTACTCCTATTAATCCTATATTTTCCTGCATTATGTGGTAGAGTATTTAGAGTAGGGTATGTAGAAAGTCTATTGTACTGTACTTAACAGCATAGATGATCTAGCAGTTTATATAGTCATCTTGCTAATACAGTATTATAACCACAACTAGTAGTATGTGCCTGTGAAGTTGGAAACGTGCGTTTGGGAAGCCAATAAGTGGGGGGCCCACTCAAGTATGTTTCGCCCCCCCATGTGCTAAACTTCTAGCTACGCCTCTGATTAGGCCCTAAGTGAGCTGTACCCAGAGAAGCCTGATAGATTACAAACTGTTTTTGTCATGACTTATCTGTACTATTGATTTTATGCAAATTTGTTTAAAGTTATCACTTAAACATGCTCCATGTATGAGGGAGTCGGGCGGGTGAGGGGAAATTGAGGAGTCTGAGTCGGGGCTTTGGCTTACCGACTCCATAGCCCTGGTTTCTGGAACGCCTCGGACTCTGATATTGTGGCGGCGTCCTCTATTATCCAGGTCCTCCACATGGTTATGCAGTTCACGCAGTTGGAGGGAGTGAGAGGACGTTTGTTTTTGCAGCGAGCGCATTGTGGTCATCCTCAAGCTGGTGAACACGCATGCCCACATTCTGAACATCTTGTCGGATGGCGGAGATCTCCTCCTTAAAGGCATCCTTAACTTCTGAAATTAGGGCCCGAAAGTCCTGCTTAGTAGGAAGCTGCTGCATATAGGACCACCAATCATGAGGGGGATCTGTGGGAGGTCTAGATCCCTCCGACCCAGTAGATGAAGAGGAGCCACAGTGTGAGGGATGTCTGGATCTCAGTAACTGTGGGATGCCGGCATCTAACGTACCCATGGGGTGAGCACCAGGTGAAGGACGCGAGATAGGAGGTGCTGCCGGACTCTCTGCTCTCTGAGGGAGCTCAGGAAGATGCCTACTGGGCAAGGGGGGCGACAGAGAGCCCCTGGCAGAGGTGGACTTGCTCCTTCCAGTAGCCCTAGGATAAAAGCCATCTGGCTGGCCATCCATGGAGGGTGGGGAGACTCCTGAGGGCTGGGGTCCCAAATGTGTCCCCTTGGGAGAGGGTAATTCAGGGAAGTCCTCTGTGGTCAGAGCCACATCCCTGGCTGATACAGACTGCAGGGTGTCAGAAGGGCCCTCACCTGCCCTGGTCAAGGGGCTCCTATGTGGCCCAACACTTTCTGCCCCAGAGGGATCCAAGGGCTGCTGCCAGGCTGAGGTGTCCTGGGAAGTGCTGCCATATGTGGGGTGCCGCTGAAGCGGGAAAGAGTTTACCCGCTCCTGCTGTGGGGAGAGAGAGGGAGGCGCTTCTATTTCCTGCAGCAGCGCGGCTCCCGGCGCCGCCATGTTGGATTCTGCTGGCACGTTTCTACGGAGGAATCTCTCCAGCATCCCGGTCTGAGGCGGCGGCTGCGGGTCAGGCGATCCCTTGGGCGGCTTCTGTGTTCTCCTCTTCCCCATCTCAACTGTGAGTGCCTGCAAATTTAGCAAGAAGGAGCCTGGGGCAGACGGAGCTCCGCAGTCACTCGTCCGCACCCGACAGCATCCGGCCACTCCCGCTCACATGGAGTTAATTTACTGGTCACTCGGTCACATCCAGTCCTCCTCATGCCCCCTCGCAATCATTTTGAGAGAGGTGTCCCCTTACAGTTTTCCTCCCTTTGTGCCATGCTTGATTGAATCTATAGCTGTACAGTGTGAGCGATGGGAGCGGTGATCACAGTGTCGGGGGAAGTAGCTAACTTCTCAGCCTAAGGCCTCGTGCCAACGACTGTGTTTCTTTTGCAGTGCTCAAGCAAAAGATATCAAAGATAGTCTACCACTCAGGCGGACCTGTCAAGTCCATACTTTACACCAGGGCTCTGCAACCTCCAGCTGTTGTGAAATCACAACTCCAATTATGTTCCAAGAACCGTTGAGCAGGTATACATGCTGGGAGTTGTAGTTTCACAACAGCTGGAGCGACGGAGGTTGCTGACACCTGCTTTTCCACAGGCTACCCATTGATTTTAGAGTGAGCTGTGTAATACTTAACTTCTCCTGTGGTGGTGCTGCAGGGAAATTGAACATTTTTTGCCCAGTTCCATCACAGTTTTTCACTGATCGCTGTGATCTGCTTACAGTATGTAAGAAAAAGGGATTGTGCAAAGTAGACAGCCTCGTTAAAAGTGATGCCCAGGGGTACTACTATCCACAGCATAGCGGATAAGTATTACACCAGTGTGATCCCCATGATGACAAGCATGGGAGCCCCGTATCCCAAAAATGAATGGAACAGCAGGTCAAGTGTACATACTACTGCTCCATCATCTCTATGGGATTTCTGGAGACAGCCGAGCGCTGTACTTGGAGAATGAATGAAGCAGCAGTGTGCATGCTCAACCTGCCGCTCCAGAACCCTATTCGTATGATCAGTGGGGGTTCCTTGTAGTCAGACCACCATTGATTTAATAGTTATTCCTTATCCTGTAGATAGGGGATCAATTTTATGTAACTATGTCAGAAGACAACCCCTTGCCATCTGCTGTGCCCCCCTGAAAAGTGACCAGACATGCCAGCCTATTGTGAGAAGCCAATAGCCAGAGTGAGGCCTGCAATACCCATCGGAGATGGGGCAGAGCGAGTGGAGTACGGCTCTTCTCCCCTCCGCTGCAGACCTTCGCACTACTTGCTGGCTCTCGCTGGTATCTTTCTTCTTCCTCCTCGCTGCTTGCAGGGTGATAACAGCTGACGCTCTTTGTTGTGCAGATGCAGACAGGGCTCTTTGCTGATGAATCTCGTGTAGGTTCGGGAAGCAATTAACCTTTCCGAGACAGCACTGTGCCCTTTTGTGGGCTTAACAAATCCATCTAATGTATGTGAATGGCTTCAGCTGCCACTTGTTCACTACCGGTGATGAGCAGGCGGTATATAGCAGAATCAGGGGGGGGGGGGCTATACCGCTCATTCCCAGTGCCTTCTGGTCAGACAGTAATATTAAAGGGAATGTGTCCTCAGAAAATAACCTATTGTTTAAAGAATTTTTGGATGGATATTTTTATTTTCATGTTATTAATTAAACAAAAACCATAAATCTTGCAGTTAGGCGCCACTTCTTGTTCAGTACAGATTGCTTTACTGCAGTTACCCGCTTGTCTATCATTCTAATTCTGCCTGTGTATAGATAAGATAGGATCCACCATTCACAACAGGTGATTGTCAGAGCTTGTCTATTCTTCCCTTGTACAATGACCTCTGCACAGGTCACAGAGCATGCCTAGAAAAATCTTGCATAGAATCCAATGCGGTCCCCCCAAGATCATCGTGTCTATGGCCCATGTGGCCGCCGTAAAGCAAATTTTGTTTTAATGCTTTGTAAATGCTTTTAAGAACAGCTCAGGCAAGATGGCCGCTGCCGTTGTAATCCTGTTCAGGAAATAGTGGAAGGGTGTATTCTAAAACAGGCCTGCGGGTGGCAGCACTGCATTAGAGTATAGTCATGGCCATGGCCAATGAACTTTATCCCCTAAAACACATTTCAACATCATTGCAGCCCTGCCTTAAAAGGACCAGCTAACATCGTTTCAGTGATTGCTCCATTAACACAGGTGTGGGTGTTGATGAGGACAGGGCTGGAGATCAATCTGTCATGATTAAGTAATAATGACACCACTGGACACTTTAAAAGGAGGCTGGTGCTTGGCATCATTGTTTCTCTTCTGTTAACCATGGTTATCTCTAAAGAAACACATGCAGTCATCATTGCACTGCACAAAAATGGCCTGACAGGGAAGAGTATCGCAGCTAGAAAGATTGCACCTCAGTAAACAATCTATCGCATCATCAAGAATTTAAGGAGAGAAGTTCCATTGTTGCCAAAAAGGGTCCAGGGCGCCCAAGAAAGACCAGCAAGCGCCAGGACGTCTCTTAAAAGTGTTTCAGCTGCAGGATCGGGCTACCAGCAGTGCAGAGCTTGCTCAGGAATGGCAGCAGACAGGTGTGAGTGCATCTGCACGCACTGTGAGGCGGAGACTCTTGGAGCAAGGCCTGGTCTCAAGGAGGGCAGCAAAGAAGCCACTTCTCTCCAGAAAAAACATCAGGGACAGACTGATATTCTGCAAAAGGTACAGGGAGTGGACTGCTGAGGACTGGGGTAAAGCCATTTTCTCTGATGAATCCCCTTTTCGATTGTTTGGGACATCTGGGAAACAGCTTATTCGGAGAAGACGAGGTGAGCGCTACCACCAGTCTTGTCTCATGCCAACTGTAAAGCATCCTGAAACCATTCATGTGTGGGGTTGCTTCTCAGCCAAGGGAATCGGCTCTCTCACAGTCTTGCCTAAAAACACAGCCATGAATAAAGAATGTTACCAGAATGTCCTCCGAGAGCAACTTCTCCCAACCGTCCAAGAGCAGTTTGGCGATCAACAATGCCTTTTCCAGCATGATGGAGCACCTTGCCATAAAGCAAAGGTGATAACTAAATGGCTCAGGGAACAAAACATAGAGATTTTGGGTCCATGGCCTGGAAACTCCCCAGATCTTAATCCCATTGAGAACTTGTGGTCAATCATCAAGAGACAGGTGGACAAACAAAAACCTACAAATTCTGACAAAATGCAAGCATTGATTGTGCAAGAATGGACTGCTATCAGTCAGGATTTGGTCCAGAAGTTGATTGAGAGCATGCCAGGGAGAATTGCAGAGGTCCTGAAGAAAAAGGGTCAACACTGCAAATATTGACTTGCTGCATTAACTCATTCTAACTGTCAATATAAGCTTTTGTTACTCATAATATGATTGCAATTATATTTCTGTATGTGATAAAAACATCTGACAGACACATATAAAAACCAGAGGGCAGCAGATCATGTGAAAATATAATATTTGTGTCATTCTCAAAACTTTTGGCCATGACTGTATACTGAATGCTGTATTCTGTAATGGATAAAAATGAGTTACAACATACAAATGGCAATCTAATGACTGCTTGGAAAAAAGTTAAAAATATAAAAAGTACAAAGCACCCCCCTTTCCCCAAAATAAACAATAAAATAAATCAGAAGCAATGCCGCATTCAAAAACCGCCTGTATTATTACAATCTACGGCAAATGGCATAATGGTAAAAAAAAATCAAAATGACCAATTTGCCATTTTTTTTGTCACTTTACCTCCCCCAAAAAAACTGAATAAAAAAGCGACCAAAAAGTCATATACGTCCCAAAAGAGGGTATCATTGAAAACCCCAAAAATGAGCCCTCATATAGATATATGGCACTAAAAAGAAAACAATTTTTACAAAGATTTTTTTCAGTATTAAAACACAAGAAAAACTATAGAAATGTGTTAACTCTGTAATCGTACTACATGTGTACCTACAGTTCTGTGTAAATCTACAGCTGAACATATTTAGGTCCATTTATGAAACTGTCTAAAAGAAAAACTCTGTTTCCCATAGCAACCAACCACAGCACAACTTTCATTTTTCAAGAGCGCAATAAGAAATGAAAAGTGTGCTGTGATTGGTTGCTATGGGCAACAAAGACAGGTTTTTTTCCTCTCCTCCCAGTGGACCTCATTTATTAAAGTTGTCTAACAGTAAGGCTTATTTCACACTTGCGTTGTAAGGATCCGTTAGTGAGATCCGTCACAGGCTCTCATAAACGGTCCAAAACTGATCAGTTTTGTCCTAATGCATTCTGAATGGAAAAGGATCCGTTCAGAATGCATCAGTTTTGCTTCAGTTCAGTCAGCATTCCGTTTTGGAGCCGGACACTTAAACGCTGCTTGCTGCGTTTTGGTGTCCGCATGACGAAACTGAGCCAAACGGATCCGTCATGACTCACAATGTAAGTCAATGGGGACGGATCTGTTTTCTCAGACACAATAGAAAACGGATCCGTCCCCCATTGACTTTCAATGGATTCATGACTGATCCGTCTTGGCTATTTAAAAGATAATACAACCGGATCCGTTCAGAGCGGATACAGACGGTTGTAGTATCATGATGGATCCGTTTTTGCTGATCCATGACGGATCAAGCAAAAACGCTAGTGTGAAAGTAGCCTAAGAGACTGTCTGTCGCCCATGGCAGTCAATCCGAGGTGAGCTTTCATTTTTTGCAGAGCTGTTTACAAAATGAAAACTGAATTCTGATTGGTTGCTAAGTGAGGCCCATATTATAGAAACCATAGTAACCAACCACAGCACAGCTTTCATAGTCTGCTCTTGAAAAATGAAAGCTGCACTGTAAATGGTTGCTATCGTAAAAAAAAAAGTTTTTCTTATGGTAGACAGCTTTCATAAATCTGCCCCAGTTTGTATGTGTGTGTGTGTGTGTGTGTATGTGTGTATATATATATATATATATATATATATATATATATACATAGACACACACACTCACTCTGTGGGGGAGATTTATCAAACTGGTGTAAAGCAGAACTGGCAAAGGAGCTCTGAAAAATGAAAGGTGGAATCTGATTAGTTGCTATGGGCAACTAAGCCAGTTCTGCTTTACACCACTTGATAAATCTCCCCCTGTGTGTGCAAATTATACGGTATATTAAAGGGCATTTTCAGTTTGTTCCATCTAGACATTTATGGCATATTAATAGGGTATGTATAAATGTCCTATAGGTGCAGTCCCACCTCTGAAACCCGCTCCTAAGGTAAATGGAGAGCGCGCTGCGCATGCACGGCTTTCTAAATTCACTGCTGTGGGACTTCCGATAGTAGCTGAGTGCGGGCTCGGCTACTTTTGGAAATCGGATAGCGGTGAATGGAGTGGTGGTGCCCTTTCCATTAACTTGTATGAGTGGTCGCATATGCGCCGCATGCCTTCCGTTCACGGCTGGAGCCCTTTCCAGAGAGGGAACCAGCACCTATCATGTCCTATCCTATCGATGTGTCATAAATGCGCCACCGCTCCATTCATTTCTATGGGAGCACCAGAGATAGCCAAGTACGTCGGTGGGGGTCCCAGCATCCTGTGGATAGGGGATAACTTTCTGTGACCAGAATACTTTACCTCTTTACTTTGTGCATCTGCAGTCCCATTTTAAAAAAAAAAATAAAAGAGATAAAGCATATAGTGATATAACAGTGGCTGTAGTTGTGTAGATATCTGTTTTGTAGCAGAACCATTTAACTATTTTTTTTTCGTGCAGTCCCTTGTAAGATGGTTCCTCTGATGGAACATAATGGCGCACAATGACAAACTCAGTTTTGCTGTGCTTGTACATAGATTGTACTGGATGCTATTCCTGGAAATGCTGAGTCTGGTACATTAAATGCCATTTCCTGGCCTAGCCTTTGATGTGGCCCCTGGCACCATGCTGCTACAGTCAGGTCGGAGCTGCCCTGCTAGTGACTGGCAAAGATGGAGTTGACCCTTAGTACATAATCACGTTGTGCTTGCTCCGCTGCACCGCCTGCAGATAAAAGGCTTCACAAATTAGATGTCGCTTATGTCAGTGCTGCCGGTGATGTCACCGCTCTAAGAGAGACGGACTAGAGTGGTTACTATGCAGTGCAGACGCATACAAGGCAGAGAGCGGCACGGCTGTACCAGGCGGCGATCGTCCCCTAATCCCCTGCATGTTCCTGGGTCCGAGGATCTGCCGTGCCAGACATTGCCCTCTGCACGCTGCCCATTCACCCCACTACATCGAACCGTAACCCAGAGGTGCCATGCCTGTCCGTAGTATGGACTTCGATATCACCACGCTGGTGGCATGTGTGCCGGACATGGAGGTATACACCAACCAAAACGTACAGGTAAGTACAGGGTGTAGCAGAGCTCAGTTTGTCATATAAAGAGCTACCTATCTGAATTAAGTCACTGTGGTCCCATGATGAGTTACTTCACATGACAAACTCTGCTCTGCTACATCGGATGCACCAAGCTCTTTTCAGAAGCAGAGGAGAACAAGTCATTTGTTTTTCTTAACTTTCTTCCTAGCCTGTGCATTCTAGAGGAATTGGACTAAAAGTCCCAGCATAGTCTGCTGTCCATGTTAGGCTGGGACTTGTGGTCCCCCACTGGGAAAGTGCATGAAATGTCTCTTATTACTGGTCCTCTGCTTCACTTTGTTTGGAATGCAGATGTAGGTGAGCTGATTTTGGCAGATGCAGCAGTGCTGAGTGCATCAGTAGGCATAACCTCTTGTGGTATCAGTATGTGGGGTTTCACATAGGATTGCAGGTAGATGTGTTACCTCTGTCATTTCTAAACATGGGAAAATGGGACCAAAAAACCCAACTAGACTGTATACTGTCATATCTACGATCCTATATCTATTTCATTATCTAGCTATCTAATTATATCTATCTATCTTCTATCTATCTATCTCATATATCTATCTGTCTATCATCTATCTATCTATCTATCTATCTATCTATCTATCTATCTATCTATCTCATATATCTATCTGTCTATCATCTATCTATCTATCTCTGTCTATCTCTCTAATTATATCATCTTTCTTTCTTTCTTTCTTTCATATCTATCTTCTCTGACCTGTTATGTTGATCCATATTGGACCCCAATGGTGAAAGGCTTTGTGTACCTATTATATAATTTTGTTTCATGTAAATTAACTCACTATTCTCTATTATGGTCACAGCTATGATTTTCTGATACAAAGTACCAAATACCCAACTTCACTTCACCCACTCTCGGGGTAACATGATAAACTTCTGTCTGCCTGCAGCCACCACTAGAGGGAGCTCAATTCTTAGGGAATTTTGAGCTCCCCTTAGTGGCAGCAGAAAAAACTAAATAACTGCAGGCCTTTATTGGTTACAACAGGGGATAATTAAATCTTTGGAGACATATTTGATATCATATTCCTGGTCAAAAATTCATTAAAATTTTTTTTAATAACCTGAGGCTTTTTAATGTAATACACCTTGTAAAGACACAGCAGGGGTGAAATGTACTGCATTGGGCATACAACAAACTTCTCCTGGCATGTTACCTGTGGTGTATCACATGTGATGTACCAGCGCCCCACCTGTGGCCCTGTGGCCCCCTTTTCCTCTGGGACGGTGCTGTTCCTGGTGACATGCGCAGCAGCAGAGTGCCCTGCACCGTGTGAGAGGCTGCAGCTGTGTACCACAGGGGTCCTGTGGTACACCAAATTTTTTTGCCCAGTATCCTCCATTAACCTGTGGCTGGCATTAGGCATCGGCAGAGCTACTGTAACTGAGTTGTAATGGGGCTGTCACTATTGGTGGTACTATGGCTGGCACTGTGGCTTGCGTTGCTGGAGACACCTTGACTGGTACTGTAAGAGCTGTGCCTAAATGCAGTAGGTGAGTGGGCAACTTCACCAAGACCACCCACAAGGACGTAGGGTAGCCTGCAGATGGATGGTTCCAAATACAAGTTAGTAAAAGGGATATGGACGTTAAAGTTGCATGATGACGTCAGTCTGTCTTAGGCTAGTTTCAAAGTGTGCGTTTCGGGCATTACCTTTGCGATTTCTAGTTCTTGCCCTTTCCTTGCTGATGCCATCCTCTTGGTTATTATAATAATACTTTTGTTTTGTTGCACTCTGCTTGGGGCTGCTATAGGGTTCCCACCCCGTTTTCAAATAATCCAAATAATAACAGCCACTTAAAGACTTGGAGATGCTGTGGATGCTGAGAAAGTAAAGAGGAGTGGCGCCCTCCTCTTTACTTTCTCAGCATCCACAGCGCCCATATCCTTCTTCTTCTACGAGAACTGCGGCATAGTGTCTGATGAAGGCCTGGATAGGCCGAAAACGTTAACACGGTTACTGCCGTCAATAAAAATACAGCATATTACTCCAAGTCTTTAAGTGGCTGTTATTATTTGGATTATCCTCTTGGTTATATTAGCATTTTTTTAATGCTGTACCCCTCCCTTCCCTTGCAGATACCCTTATTTTTTCCCCCATCCGTGTTATAAACAAGAGAGTTTCCCAGAACGGAACATTCCCTTTAATTGCTGTTGATGCCACGGCTCATAATTGGCGTGCCACAATCTTATTTTAATGAAGCGATTAGGAGCACGCTCAGCGAGACCTTCCTTTGATTAGCCGTCCTTTATCTGGATTACGGATGGCGGTTCTGCAATCATTGACCTGCATGCCGCCTTATTTCCATTCAGAAGACTGCGGCTGTGCTTCCTACCCGCTGAATCCCCATCGTCTTCATCACACACTCTGCTATGTGAGATGTAATCAGAAAATGAGATTCATCAGACCGGGCCGGCGTCTTCCACGGTCCAATTCTGGTCCTCATGTACCCACTGTGGGCACTTTTGGCAGTGTGTCAGCATGGGCACCCTACACTGCCTCATACAACTTTTTCGGCAGTATGCTGTACAGTACCTCCTCTGTCGCATCAGACCAGACTGGCTAGCCTTCAATCCCCACAAACATCAGTGAGCCTTGGGCGTCCATGACCCTGTTGTGGTCACAGGTTCTCCTTCCTTTGACCACTTTCGGTAGATGCTAATCACTTCATAAGACCTGCCATCTTGGAGATGCTCCTGTCTAGTCTTCGAGCCATCGCAATTTGGCCCTAGTGGAAACATAACATTTATTATACCTACTGAAAAGGATAATGAGAAAAGATAAAACCCTCAGTAAAATAATTGTGTTATATAAAAATACGCTTGCTCATTTTCCTGCTTCCACTACATAAACTTCAAGAACTGACTTTTCCCTTGCTGCCTAATATATTTCACCCCATTTTAATGTTCTGGGTGATCAGTGTGCAGTGACCTGCTAGAAACACCTATATACACTACTTATTGGTAAAAATATTGGGTATGGTGATACTAAACTGCCTCGGAATAGATGTTAGAACAGCATTGTAAGTGGCAGACAATAGATGTCACACTCTCCACCTCTGTTCACCTCTCCCAAGGTAGTCTAATCACACATCATAGCTTCAGTCATGCATCTGACCTCCATAACTGAAGCATGAGTCACCAGTATAAAATGTGGGACGATTCTCGTACAAGCCATTCTAATTGAGAATGACTGGCGAAACGTCTTCAAGAAAAAAATCCAACAAGTCCAGTTGCTCCGACTGTTATCTATGCCCTGTGTAATCCATAAAGGCTATGTATAGGTAGGAAATAGTTAACCTGGCAGTTCTTAATGTAGTTGCCAGGAGACAGGCTGGAGAAGGGGAAAGACCAAACAAGGGAAATGGTGACCTCCTGCAGGAATCCCTGAAACTAGGCCCTGGCTGACTACCAGTATGAACAGGCCTTAGTGGTAGGAGAGTTCATACACAGGAACCTAATAACAAACTGACCCTGTACAACCCTGCAGCTAGTGACAGGAGAAAGAGTAAACCCGTTCCTCCAGAAGGACGGATGAACAGGAAACTCCAGAAGGCAAAACCACAACAGGGAAAAGTAGGACAAACACAATAGGGAAAAAGACACTTATCTTAATGCAGATATTGCGGCAACCGGATCTCAGCCGAGAACCACACCACACACAACAATGTCAGCAGAAAGTATAAACCGCAAGGAATACTGGGAGAGGAAGGGATAAATAGGGGAAAGATAATCACCACACCCACAACAGCTGAGGGGAAGGGTTGTGGTAAACAGCAACCAAACCAAGAGGAAAACATGTCAAATTATGTCCCTTTTTGAACGCCTAGCCGAACGCCTACAATCTGATGCAAGTACATTCGTGACAACGCCCTTGTAAAATTTCAGTATGGTCATAATGTTGCAGCACTTATTCAGTTTTCTTTTGTCTCACCCGCCACCACTGCTTCATCTCATCTTGCTGTTGTAAGTAAAACAGTGATAAGTAAATTGGCTTCGTCCCTACCAGTGTCTATAGTGAAGGGAGAACCAACCGAGCGGCAGACTGTCCCGGAATACAAATTGCTAGATTAGGACTTTTTACTCAGGTCACATGCCTCACGGTTTCGTATGGTTACCATAGTTACAGCGCATCCACTAAGTGACCGCGTTGGATAGAAATGAAATGGTTATTGCTTAGTTGGTAGAAGCGTCCATGCAGAGTAAAGCGTGAACCTCATCATATCTGCCATGCAGCGGCACATGCCTAGAGCCAGCCAGCCGCTCCATGGCAGAGATGTGACTGACAGTGTGGGGAAAGATGAAAAACTGAACAACACAGTTTTTTCATACTTAACCCAATCTTGTACATGTCTGAGGTACCCTGATGTGCAACTGTACAAGGGGGGTTTTATACATGTATTAAATCAGTTATATTCCTTATCATGTAGTTATATGCCTGTATATAGTGTTATAGTAGTTATATTCTTGTACATAGGAGCAGTATTATAGTAGTTATATCCTTGTACATAGGAGCGGTATTATAGTAGTTATATTCTTGTACATAGGAGGCAGTATTATAGTAGCTATATTCTTGTACATAGGAGCAGTATTATAGTAGTTATATTCTTGTACATAGGAGGCAGTATTATAGTAGTTATATTCTTGTACATAGGTGGCAGTATTATAGTAGTTATATTCTTGTACATAGGAGCAGTAGTATAGTAGTATATTCTTGTATATAGGAGCAGTATTATAGCAGTTATATTCTTGTACATAGGAACAGTAGTATAGCAGTTATATTCTTGTATATAGGTGGCAGTAGTATAGCAGTTATATTCTTGTACATAGGAGGCAGTATTATAGTAGTTATATTCTTGTACATAGGAGGCAGTATTATAGTAGTTATATTCTTGTACATTGGAAGCAGTATTATAGTAGTTATATTCTTGTATATAGGTGGCAGTATTATAGCAGTTATATTCTTGTACATAGGAGGCAGTATTATAGTAGTTATATTCTTGTACATAGGTGGCAGTATTATAGTAGTTATATTCTTGTTACATAGGTGGCAGTATTATAGTAGTTATATTCTTATACATAGGAGCAGTATTATAGTAGTTATATTCTTGTACATAGGAGGCAGTATTATAGTAGTTATATTCTTGTACATAGGAGCAGTATTATAGTAGTTATATTCTTGTACATAGGAGCCAGTATTATAGTAGTTATATTCTTGTACATAGGAAGCAGTATTATAGTAGTTATATTCTTGTACATAGGAAGCAGTATTATAGTAGTTATATTCTTGTACATAGGAAGCAGTATTATAGTAGATATATTCTTGTACATAGGAGCAGTATTATAGTAGTTATATTCTTGTACATAGGAAGCAGTATTATAGTAGTCATATTCTTGTACATAGGAGCAGTATTATAGTAGGTATATTCTTGTACAGAGGAACAGTATTATAGTAGGTATATTCTTGTACATAGGAACAGTAGTATAGCAGTTATATTCTTGTATATAGGTGGCAGTATTATAGTAGTTATATTCTTGTACATAGGAGCAGTATTATAGTAGTTATATTCTTGTACATAGGAACAGTAGTATAGCAGTTATATTCTTGTACATAGGTGGCAGTATTGTAGTAGCTATACAGTCCGGTAACAATCTCCTGGCTTTCAACAAGCCCAGGCTCATCCATCAGACTGCCAGAAAGAGAAGCGTTATTCATTACTCCACAAATCACGTTTTGCACTGCTCCAGAGTCCAGTCGCGGTGTGCTTTACACTACTCCTTCTGATGCTTGGCATTGTGCTTGGTGATGCAATACAGCTGCTCAGCCATGCAAACCCTTGCCATGAAGCTCTTGGTGCACATTTTTGATACTGATGTTAATACCAAAGGGGGTTTGCAGCTCTGCAGTTATGGAGTCAGCAGAGCACTAGTGACTTTCATGCACTATTGGGATCATGTATTAAGACTGCCGCTTGATGCGCCTAAGTTACGTAGAGGCACCGACTTCTACATAACTTAGGCGCTGGCTGTGCAACTTGCTTAAAGAAAGTTGCCGTACATTTTAAGTCATTTTCTTCTGTGCCAAACACAGAATATACGATCTAGCTTCATAGAACATAAGGTCAGACTTATCTAGAGTGCATGTGATTGTTAGCTTCCTGTGGGATTTGCAAATATCAAATGCAGGCTCTGGAAAGGATGGTATTTAGTGGTGCCACACTGATAAGTGCCAGCACAACAACTTGACATTTTCATCCTCATTGAGAACCTAAAGTTTTACCTCCACCCTAAACTTTGAGTCTTTAGCTGTGATGTCTGGTAGATGGAGCACAGGCAGGACTTAACCCTTCCACCCGGTTTATTCTCTCGTTTGTAGGAAAGCATTGGTTTATGTCATTGTGTCATTTACCCCTTTGTTATGGCTTCTCTAACCAAGATTTGAAATCCATATGGGAAATGTGAAGTTAAAGATGTGCCGGGATCTGTTCTCAGTGTGGGGTCGGCAATGACAGACTTCAGCAAAGATGGCAAGTTAAAGTGGTTTTCTGAGATTTTGATACTGATGTAGACTGGTAGGTCCCACTGCCAAACCTACCCACCAGTCCAAAAAAATCCAGCCCAAGACACAATCTAAACAAGCCTGACTCGGCAAACTGCTCTTTGCTGAAACCACTGCAGCTTTCTGGATTTCATTTACCTTACCCATCTGAGGACTCTGGGTGAAATATACCCTCCTTCCAGCACTTTACCGTACACCTTACCACAGGAGTTTTCTAATTAAATGTATTTTTCAACATAAATTGTTGCTATGAAAGATACTGAAAGTCCTGGCTGATGTACTGCCCCTATGAGCCCTTGGCTCATAGAAAATGTGGCCTTAAGCTGCCTCACAATTACAGATTATGATGTCCAGTAGTTTGGTGGCCACAAACCTGATGGATATCAGAGGCTGTCCAATGGGTTTCTTGCTGTCCATTGGGTTAGTGGTACAGAAGGTCACTGTTGTCCACTGGTTTTGTGGCTTGGGCAGTTCGTGGTGTCTATTAGTTTTGACAATCCCTGGTGTCAATTGGTTTTGAGCAGGCAGTCCCTGGTGCTCAGTGGTCTACTGGCTCGGGGTAGCCCCTGATATTCATTAGTCCTGTGGTTCAGATAGTCTTTATTGTTCTGTGGTTTAGTGGTTCAGGTAGCCATTTTATTGTCCAGTGGTTTACTGGTGTTCATTGGCTTTGTTGCTCGGGCAGTCACTTGTATCCAGTAGTGTACTGGCTCAGGCAAGCTCTATTGTTCTGTAGTTTAGTGGCTCAGTCAGTCCCTGGTGTCTAGTGGTTTTCTTGCTCAGGTATTCCCTATTGTTGTTTATTGGCTCAGGCAGTCACTGGTATTTGTGGTTTTGTGGCTCAAGCGGTTACTGTTGTCCAGTAATTTTGTGACTCAGAAAGTCCTTAGTGTCTAGTGGTTCGGTGGTTCAGGCTGTCCTTATTCTCCACTTATGGGTTTGAAGTAATCTGGTGCTAGTGGAAACCAGTGGCTTTGTGCCCTATTAGTGACCAGTGAATGAAGGCAGTGACTTGGTGCCCAAAGACACTCATGGTGTTCAGTAGTTAGGTGACCCAGAGAGTTCCTAGCACAAAATTCAGACAGTTTCTGCTATTTCCAGTGTAGAAGCAGGGCCTATGGACCTGGACAGAGATTAGCTACTTCTCATATATGGTACGCTAGGATGCCTCTGCTGATACTGAGATGTATGTTCCTGTGTACTTTTGAGTCAAGAGTTTCACTTTTTCTTTTACCATAGGAGAAATTTGAGGGTCTTTTCCGGGCATATGACGATTGTGTGACCTTACAACTTTTCAAGAGCTTCCGGAGAGTACGAATAAACTTCAGTAACCCTAAGGCGGCAGCACGGGCAAGGAATAGAGCTCCACGAGACACAGTTCAGAGGGAAGAAATTAAAGCTTTACTTTGCACAGGTAAGTAAACTCTATTACAGCAAGTCTTTTTTTTTTTCCTTACGAAAACTTATTAAATTTTTGTTATTTTAAGTCAATCTCACAATGTTCATTCATGACTGACTTGTTTTCATCAAAACTTTGATTATATCTTACGAATTTCTCTCACACCTAGGTCCAAACGACAGAGACAGACGGAGACAAACTCCACTTGGCACCCCCACAGCCGGCTAAACAATTCCTTATCTCTCCGCCTGTGTCCCCTCCAGTCGGTTGGAAGCCCATAGATGATGCCACACCAGTAATCAATTACGATCTCCTTTATGCAGTTGCTAAACTAGGCCCAGGTAAGCACTAGAATGGTTACGTTTTCAAATTAAGGGTGGAGAACCATATCGGCTGCTCAGCAGGGGTGGTGTCTAAGGAAAGAATGAAATTGGACAGCCTCTCGATTTTTTTGCAAATCCCACCCCCACAGATGTTTAGATGTTTGCCCCAGCAGTAATTTTCTAAGGAGGTTCACCAGGGAACAAGAGAGTAATGAACCTGACTACATAGATTATGGTTCAGGGCTGAGGTCTAGCAAAATGGTTTCTTCTTACCCCCTTTCTTCAGAGGTTGTAGTTGAAGATTATTGGAAAGGCCACCAAGCCTGGGACTCTAGATCCAGTGGACTTCTTGAATCTTTCTTTATGTTGGATCTAGGCTGTACCGGAGGAGTTGTTGTGATTTCTGTTTTACGTAATGTACTACATGAGTCAGCAGACTGACACAAGTACTAAGCACCCTATGGAGAAGTCAATTTCAAGGTCTGATCTCCAGGTCTTTGACTAGAGTCACAAACGCAATATCAAACCAGTGTCTCCTCATAGCAAACTGAACTCTCCAGTGTCCTTCGTCTGGACGCTTCCAATGGCTTTGGTGTTGATGGGTCCTTTAATATGTCAGTGCCCAGGCCTAAATGAAGATCCTCCGTTGGACCAGGCCTAAACCCAACGCCCTACCTTATTCTTCTGCAGTCACCTCTAGTGGCCTTGGCTATCTTAAAAGGGTGTCAGATAGGGGCAGGTCCTACATCTGAGACCCACACCCATCTCTAGAACTGGTCCCCCAAAGCGAAGGAGCACACACTGCGTATGCTCAGCGTGTTTTCCATACACTGAGTTCTGGAAATAGTCAAGCCGGTGCGCAGCTACTTTTGGCACTACCCTCGTTCACTTTGGGGGCCCCATTCTAGAGATAGATGCAGGTCCCACCTGTGGAACATTGGCGGCATATCTTAGCAATACGCCACCAATGTGTGAGACGGGCAAACCCATTTAAGATAGATGTTAGACCTAAATAAAAAAGCCAATCTTCGTTCAACAGCTGGAAAATGCAATGAAGCTGGAGATGACAGCACACCTAGCAGGAAGCTGACATAGGAGGTTCTGTTTGGTAGGATCTCCACGATGTAGAACTGATCTTCTCTCTGCCTGTGTGTATCCTAGAAGGACACTATGTTCACATGGGATTTTCCTTTCCTGAAAAATAGTGAGTCCACATGTCTCTAGCAGTATGTGGGCCCCCACAAACAGCCCACTATATCTCCACTTCCTAGAGCTGTGACTAGGGGCTGATGGGAGGCCTACAGTATGTATGAGAACCAGTCCATGGAGAACAGCAGTACATATGGGAACCAGTCCGTGGAGACCAGCAATATGTATGGGAACCAGTCCACGGAGGACAGCAATATATATAGGAACCAGTCCAGGGAGGCCAGCATCATATATAGGAACCAGTCTGTGGATGTCAGCAGTACATATGGGAACCAGTCCATGGAGGCCAGCAGTATGTATGGGAATCAGTCCAGGGAGGCCAGCAATATATGTGGGAACCAGTCTGTGGAAGTCAGCAGTACATATGGGAACCAGTCCAGGGAGGCCAGCAGTATGTATGGGAACCAGTACACGGAGACCAGAAATATATATGGGAACCAGTCCATGGAGGCCAGCATTATAGATGGGAACCAGTCCATGGAGACCAGCAGTATGTATAGGAACCAGTCCACGAAGGACAGCAATATATATAGGAACCAGTCCAGGGAGGCCAGCATTATATATAGGAACCAGTCCAGGGAGGCCAGCATTATATATGGGAATCAGTCTGTGGAAGGTCAGCAGTATATATGGGAACCAGTCTATGGAGGCCAGCAGTGTATATGGGAACCAGTCCATGGAGATCAGCAGTATGAATGGGAACCAGTATATGGAGGCCAGCAGTATGTATGGGAATCAGTCCAGGGAGGCCAGCAATATATGTGGGAACCAGTCTGTGGAAGTCAGCAGTACATATGGGAACCAGTCCATGGAGGCCAGCAGTATGTATGGGAATCAGTCCAGGGAGGCCAGCAATATATGTGGGAACCAGTCTGTGGAAGTCAGCAGTACATATGGGAACCAGTCCATGGAGGCCAGCAGTATGTATGGGAACCAGTCCAGGGAGGCCAGCAGTATGTATGGGAACCAGTCTGTGGAGGCCAGCAGTATGTATGGGAACCAGTACACGGAGACCAGCAATATATATGGGAACCAGTCCATGGAGGCCAGCATTATAGATAGGAACCAGTCCATGGAGACCAGCAATATGTATAGGAACCAGTCCACGAAGGACAGCAATATATATAGGAACCAGTCCAGGGAGGCCAGCATTATATATGGGAATCAGTCTGTGGAAGGTCAGCAGTATATATGGGAACCAGTCTATGGAGGCCAGCAGTGTATATGGGAACCAGTCCATGGAGACCCAGCAGTATGTATAGGAACCAGTCCACGAAGGACAGCAATATATATAGGAACCAGTCCAGGGAGGCCAGCATTATATATGGGAATCAGTCTGTGGAAGGTCAGCAGTATATATGGGAACCAGTCTGTGGAAGGTCAGCAGTATATATGGGAACCAGTCTATGGAGGTCAGCAGTGTATATGGGAACCAGTCTGTGGTGGTCAACAGTATATATGGGAACCAGTATATGGAGGCCAGCAGTATATATTGGGAACCAGTCCATGGAGATCAGCAGTGTATATGGGAACCAGTCCATGGAAGCCAGTAGCATAGGAACCAGTCTGTACAGACCAGTGAGTGCGTGCAAGCCAGTGTTACTCTATATATAGGAAGCAACTGTTACAGACCAGTTTTATATATGGTGTACAGGATCCAGTTTTAGTGTATACTTGCCAACTACTAAGAATGGACATCAGGGAGATTTCAAAGGGAAGAACAGAAATTGGCTTGCTGAGGGAATCGCACGCAATTTTTGTGTTTTATGCATTGCGCATTGATATAGGGTACGCCCCCAACAAATGGTTTTTGAATCACATATAGTGCATATGACTCCCTTCAGCACACCCCAAACTTACAGACCACACCATGCCCAGTGGTGCATTCACATCACTGTATGTATTTTGCGATCCACAAAAAACGGACAAGAATAGGACATGTTCTGTGTTTTTTTTTTTTTTTTTGCAAGACTACAGAATGAACATACGGTTTGCTATCCGCATTTAACCCCATTGGAATGAATAAGTCAATATCCATTCGGCAAATAATGTAGATCGGATGCCGACCAAAAATACGGTTGTGTAAATGGGGCCTTTTAAAACCTGCAGCACCTAAAAGTAGATTGGAGTGCATGCATGTGGGGGCCCCCCCGAGAGCCTCGCCAGCCCTTACCTGAGTAGGGAGATATGGAGATCTCTCTTTTTTCAAGGCAGTTGAAATTGAGTTGACAAGTATGACTTAAGGTGTTGTCTCACTTCAGTAAGTGGCATTTATCATGTAGAGAAAGTTAATACAAGGCAGTTACTAATGTATTGTTATTATCCATATTGCTTCCTTTGTCTGTCTGGATTCATTTTTCCATCACATTATACACTGCTCGTTTCCATGGTTACAGACCACCCTGCAGTCCATCAGTGGTGGTTGTGCTTGCACAATATAGGAAAAAGCATCAGCCTCTCTGGTGGCCAGGGCCAGTGGTAAACACAGGAGCACTTACGGAGGTCAGAGATATATACCACGTCATGGCCTAGTGGTATGTACAGATACATTCCCAACAGGCATCGGTGTATACAAGGGCCCTCGGGTCAGTGTGTTTTGTACCCTACATTGCTCATATTATGGAGGCCAACTCCTCCACTGGCGCAGTTGACCTTTGTTCTTCTTCACTGATGTGACAATCAAGCGAAAAAAAAACATTCTCTTTTATTTACAGATGTAGCAGAGCTAAGTCAGTTTGCGATTCATTATGATACTATGATATGTTCATTATGGTTTTCCAGTGCACAAACCATAGTAACATAGTAAAATAGTTTATAAGGCCGAAAAAAAACATCTGTCCATCCAGTTCAGCCTGTTATCCTGCAAGTTGATCCAGAAGAAGGCAAAAAACCCCTGTGAGGTAGAAGCCAATTTTCCCCACTTTAGGGGGAAAAAATCCTTCCCGACTCCAATCAGGCAATCAGAATTACTCCCTGGATCAACGACCCCTCTCTAGTAACTATAACCTGTAATATTATTACCCTCCAGAAATACATCCAGGCCTCTCTTGAACTCTTTTAGTGAACTTACCATCACCACCTCCTCAGGCAGAGACTTCCATAGTCTCACTGCTCTTACCGTAAAGAAGCCTCTTCTATGTTTATGTGCAAACCTTCTTTCCTCCAGACACAGAGGATTTCCCCTCGTCACAGTCACAGTCCTGGGGATAAATAGATGATGGGAGAGATCTCTGTACTGACCTCTGATATATTTATACATAGTTATTAGATCTCCCCTCAGTCGTCTTTTTTCTAAAGTGAATAACCCTAATTTTGATAATCTTTCTGGGTACTGTAGTCCACCCATTCCAGTTATTACTTTAGTTGCCCTCCTCTGAACCCTCTCCAGCTCTGCTATGTCTGCCTTGTTCACAGGAGCCCAGAACTGTACTCAGTACTCCATGTGTGGTCTGACTAGTGATTTGTAAAGTGGCAGGACTATGTTCTCATCACGGGCATCTATGCCTCTTTCAATGGAACCCATTATCTTATTGGCCTTGGCAGCAGCTGTCTGACACTGGTTTCTACAGCTTAGTTTGCTGTTCACTAAAATTCCTAGGTCCTTTTCCATGTCAGTGTTACCCAGTGTTTACCATTTAGTATGTACTGGTGACTTGCACTATTCCTTCCTATGTACATACCCTTGTCAGTGTTAAACCTTATTCAACTTGCATTGAAAGGACATGCTTGGCTCTGCTACATCTGTGCTGGAGGATAAGTAGCAGGAAGCTTTTCCCTGTGGATGCTCCCTGACATTTTAGGTGGATTTTATCAGCAGATACAGGGGATGATGTACTGCGGGGACGATCCTCTTTTGTGTCTACATAGCCATTAAGTTGCATGCGGCATCCATCAGAGCCCCATGGGCTGGTGCGGGGCTTTGCTGTCAGAGTTGACGTCAGCTTGTGGCTGAGAAATGAGCCGGAGCCTGGAGGGCAGCGAAGCACAGAAGAATCAAATAATTTCCTCTAACAGAGCCTGGAGCTCACTGCTCCATAATCTCCTTCAATCACCACACTACGTTCTTCATTCAGCGTCTTGCTCCCCCCTCCCTCCTCCCTCCGCCGTCTTCTTCTTCTTCTTTTATTTCTTGAGAGCCTGCAAAGTGCATGAAGCGCCGTGCGACAGACTGAGATAACTGGGTGAAAAGTGCACCATTCCAGATGATGCGTAGTGACACCCGCTGCCGCCATGACGCAATCCTGCCGCTCCCCCGGGGGGTGCGTGGCACGCTGTGTAATCCGCTCTGGCAGTCTGAGCATGGGAATTATTTTTGGAAACCTCAATCAATCTCTGGTATTGAGGTGGCTCACCAAAAGGTCGCCTGTGTTCAGCAGAAAGTGTGACTCCTGAGACCAAGAGCGTCCCTTAATGTCATGACGTTTACCTCCCCCCCCCCCCCAGGCTGTGCGGTGACATCAGGGTGACAATGCCGGCTTAGTCCTTCAGCGTTTCGTTGGTCCTGTATATTGTAGACAGGAAAAACCGAATTAAATTCGAATCATTCTCTCCTTGCTGTAATGGAAATCAGCTCTCCATTCCTGCTGAGCCTGTGCTAGTACATAGCAGCCTGTCAGAAGAAGCAGAGCTGCAGTGTAAAGCTTGGTTAGTTGACACAGAAATAGCTTGCCAAAGTGGGAAGGCATCCAGCATCATTGGAAGTCACCCCCAAATCTAAAAACCCTATTTAGGATTTTATCTCTGTGCCATCAAAATGTGCCAACCCCCAATCTCTGTGCCATACCCCCAGCCGAGTTCTCTGTGAGCCGTCAGTTCTCTGTGCCATCACCCCCCAAGTTCTCTGTGCCATCACCCCCCATGCCGTCATTGCCATCACCCCCCATGCCGTCACATATGCCGTCTTCTGTGCCATACCCCCCATGCCGTAGTTCTCTGGCATCACCCCAGTCAAATCTCTGTGCCATCACCCCCATTCAAACCCCCATGCCGTCAGTTTTCCTTTCATAAAGCCATGCCGTCACATCACCCCCCATGCCGTCAGCCATCACCCGTCCTCTGCTGCCGTCAGTTCTCTGTGCCATCACCCCCAGTGCCGTCAGTTCTCTGTGCCCATGCCGTCACTCTGTGCCCCCCCATGCCGTCAGTCATCTCTGTGCTGTGCCATCAGTTCAGTTCTCTGTGCCATCACCCCCCATGCCGTCAGCCCATCAGTTCTCTGCCCATGCCATCACCCCCCATGCCGTCAGTTCTCTGTGCCATCACCCCCATGCCGTCAGTTCTCTGTGCCATCACCCCCCCGTCATGCCATCACCCCCATGCCGTCAGCTCTCTGTTGCCATCACCCAGTGCCATCAGCCTGCATCACCCCCCATGCCGTCAGTTCTCTGTGCCATCACCCCCCATGCCCCCCCATGCCCAGTTCCCTCCGCTTGTAGCCATCAGTGCCCAGTGCCAATACTTACCCTTCCTGTGACACTCCTCATTTTCTCCACGCACTGCCTGTCATCCCATCATACATTGTCAGGACATAGTGCACGTCAGCACTATTCCTGACTGTGCAGTGATTGATAATAACACGCTTCACTCCCCCCATGGTCACTGACACAAAAGAGTCCTTGAAGCAAAAAATTTGCATCAAGGATTTCTTTGGGTCGAGTTACTTGATTTAATCACACAGCACTACAGAGACCTGGTGGAGATGGCCGGGCTCATAGCACCCATTTCTGTGCGCCACCAGCACTTCAGTTACTGGAAATATGGCTGCAAATCCCTATTATTGAATCCTTTTCTTTGTGCGTATACCCCAGGGCTTTTCAAGCCACCTCCGTTTATTGATGAGGCACCTACAGTGCCTTGAAAAAGTATTCATACCCCTTTTTTTCACGTTACATCCACAAACTTAAATGTATTTTACTGGGATTTTGTATGATTGACCAACACAAAGTACAAGTATGTGTGAGGTGAAAAGAAAATGATACATGGTGTTCAAAATATGAAATACTTTTTGAAGGCACTGTAAGTCTCCTGGATTTAGTAGGAAACTGTCCTTATCACAATGGAGACGCTCTGCTTTCAGTGTTACGTGCTTACTGTGTGATTCAGGGCCGGCTTGTAGGATGCAGACCTCTAATTATTTCCATGCTCTCATGTGGAGCTGCACGTATTGTATACCGGGCATATAAGGCTGGCATCCTGCCAACTGCATCATGAATGGTGGGACCTGAACGTGCAGCTATCTGCATATTCTGATTGCGAGATTAGCGCAAAGGTTTACAAAGTCACAGCGCAAGCGCCATCACTAAGCTATAGAGCACCACTGAGTAAATATAAGGGATTGATGATTCACCTCTGACTGCACAAAGCGGGACACACAGTGCACACAGGTACACAGTAATACAGTGCCCTGACATGTAATACAGTGCACACAGTATGTCTGGGATGTGACATGTAATACACACACAGTGCACACAGGTATGTCTGGGATGTGACATGTAATGACACACACACAGGTATGTCAGACAATGACACACAGTGCACACAGGTATGTCTGGGATGTGACATGTAATACAAGACACACAGTGCACACAGGTATGTCTGGGATGTGACATAATGACACACATGTAATACAGACACACAGTGCACACAGGTATGTCTGGAAGTGACATGAGTGCACACAGGTATGTCTGGGACATGTAATACAGCACAGACACACATGTACAATACAGTGACACACAGTAATGACACACATGCACACAGTATGTCTGGGATGTGACATGTAATACATGTAATACACACACAGTGCACACAGGTATGTCATGTGACATGTAATACAGACACACAGTGCACACAGGTATGTCTGGGATGTGACATGTAATACAGACACACAGTGCACACAGGTATGTCTGGGATGTGACATGTAATACAGACACACAGTGCACACAGGTATGTGGGTACTGGCGATGTCTGACATGTAATACAAGACACACAGTGCACACACATGTCAGGTATGTCTGGGATGTGACATGTAATACACACACACAGTGCACACAGGTATGTCTGGGATGTGTTTGTAATCATCTGTGGAGCACTGCTCTTAGTTATATAGGCAAAAATGAGATGACAGATTCCCTTTAAAGGGCGTCTGTCAGCAGTTTGTACCTATGATAGTGGCTGACCTGTTACATGTGCACTTGGCAGCTGAAGGCATCTGTGTTGGTCCCATGTTCATATGTGCCTGCAATGCTGTGAAAAGTAATGTTTTAATATATGCAAATGTGCCTCTAGGAGCAACAGGGGCGTTACCATTACACCTAGAGGCTCTGCTCTTTCTGTAACTGCCCCGTCTTCTGCACTTTGACAGGGCCAGGCAGTGAATACATAATCACACCTGGTCCAGTAAATCACAGTGGAGAGGACGCAGCAGTTGCAGAGAGAGCTGCGCCTCTAGGTGTAATGACAACACCCCCGTTGCTCCTAGAGGCTCATTTGCATATATTAAAACATCTTTTTTCTCAGCAATGCAGGCACATATGAACATGGGACCAACACCGATGTCTTCAGCTGCCAAGTGCACATGTAACAGGTCAGCCAGTGTCATAGGTACAAAACTGCTGACAGATGCCCCCTCAACCCTAGAGCTGTCTGTGACATGGTGGGAAGGGGGCTATATGGAAGGGGGGGGGAGTAATGGGTGTCCTTGCTGAGAGCCAACTCATGTAAGGAGTCTTACAGAAAATGGCAGATCTGAAAAAATATGCAAATCAGCTCTCCTCATAGGTTGGACATTGACAGGGTGTCTTCCTTTTAGTGCCACTAGCAAGGCAGTGTTGTTCCTTCTGGAGGAGAGCTAAGAGGTAATTGCAGTCACACCTACATTTTTGGATTTTGCCTTAACACATCCTAATAAGGGGTATTCCAAGGACCCCTTTGGAAGTATTGCAAGGGCAGGAATAGGAAATACAAAATTTGGAAGCTTACAGGTCCAATCTAGTAGTGCAGAGTAAGGGAACGCCTGTTTACCACCTCGCCCAGCCAAAAATAAAACCAGAAGAAGATTGAGTAGAAAACTATCAGCGCAGCTTTGCTATTGGAAATTTATGTCACAATAATCTGATTATCCTGGCACCTGTGAGCTACCATTGATGCAGAATTAAAGGATATCACATGTAACAGTCTCAGAGCAGCTCAGCAAAGAGACCTCTCTGCTTCTGATTCTTAGAGATGCTCCTAGGGGGTGGGCACAGACTAAGCAGGGGTGTGGCCAAAAAACAGGTGGAAGCGTTTTATTATCCTTTCATAGACATATAATGCTATTTTTTTTTTCTCATTATCTCCCTTCAGGTCAGAAGTATGAGCTTCACGCAGGAACAGAGTCCACCCCCAGTGTAGTAGTCCACGTATGTGACAGTGATCTGGAAGAGGAGGAAGACACTAAAACTTCCCCCAAGCCTCGAATCATCCCAACACGGCGCCCTGGCCTGCCCCCCACCCAATCCAACTAACCTGCCCCCATGCACCATGTTCCTATCAATCTTTCTAACACCGATTTGTATCCCTTTCTCCTCCTCCTATAGACAGTAGATTTTTTTTTTCCTTTTTCTAGGAAAGTTACTGCTACACGGTCCTATTAGCATGTGTCCTTATGAAAGCTGTAGTGAAGCCTTCATAAACTTGCTGCGTGCCAGTGACGACTTGAAACGCATCTCATCATCTTCCAAGTCCTTCTGACACCAAGCAAGTTCTTAAAGGGCTGAAAACAGGGTTTCTCTATTGATATCGATAACATATCAAAGGCAAAAAAAAAAGTGTTTCCTGTTTTGTTTAATGTTTGCACATCCTGTTACGGTTATATTGTGAGTCGTCGTTGACGCATTTCGTAAAGTTGCGTGTTTCATGTCGTTCAGAAATGCCATTTTAGTATCTGAACCCATGTCCACGTATGGTCCAAGAAGCGAATAACCACATGGGAATGCTGTGGTGAATAGGCTGTGTTTTATTGAATGCTAGCTCATGTTTCAAAATGGCTGCCGATTTTGTGCTGGCATTGGGACTACTTTAAAAACCACTCTACGGTGGTTAATGCTTTGGGCCTAAAGGGAAGGAACATGGCACAGGGATTCAAAGAACGCCAAAGAGAGAATCCCTGTGTCATGCACAGTCACCTTAGGCCCTTGTGTCATGCGTAATACGTGGCATGAGGGGGTGGAGCATGGCACAAGGATAGAAGAAACTCCTGAGAAAATCCCTGTGCCATGTTCCGTCCTCTCAGGCCTCGTTCTAAGCGTAACACAATGGGGCATATTTAAGAAAAATTGACTAGAATAACTGACGTGGCAACCAATCACAGCGCAGTTTACATTTTGCAAGTGAAGAATATGAAATGAAAGCTGTGTTGTGATTGGTTGTCGTGGGCAACAAAGGCAGTTTCCATAAATGTCCTCAGTTTTGCCAGAGTGATTCCTTCCCGAAATTATACATTAAGTAGTAGTAACTTCAGTTACTTATAGAGGTGCTGACATTTTCCTGTTCACGTGCAGCGGCCTTTTGCTAAATAGACAACAGGAAGTGCCGCCATATTGGATGTCAGTCTTGTGTAGCCTTCTCAAAACCCAGTGAAACTCTTTACTTTGTCAATATGTTTGGCCAATAAAGTTTTACCCTCAGCTGAGAAAATAATTGACAGGATACAAGCAATGTATAGTAGCTGCACTTTCTGTTGGCTATTTTGTAAAATGGCTGCCATATCAAAACCAAAAAATGTCAGCATATCTGTAAGTAAGTGAATGACCAAGCTTTTTCCCGCTGTTCCAGCTTCTGATTTACTAGTATATATTACTACTTTACATTTTAGGTGGGAATCCCCTTTAAATCTGCCCAATGCATTCTGTGACTGGAGAATTTTTTTTTTTGTGTTCTGAAAGCTGATACCGGCTAATTTCAGATCAATCAGTATTATGGTTATGGCTTCCGGTCATATAGAAAGTTAGAGGGTTATTTATCAAACTGGTGTAAAGTACAATTGGCTTGGTTGGTCATAGCAACCAATCAGATTCCTCCTTTCATTTTCCAAAGGAGCTGTGAAAAATGAAAGGTAGAATCTGATTGGTTGCTATGGGCAACTAAGCCAGTTCTACTTTACACCAGTTTGATAAATGACCCCCTTAGAATTTATTAATTAAAGTTACAAATACAAATGGTCATATCATAAGGCACCATAGCAAAATTCAAAATATGCTTCACGCCCCTCCGCCCACCGAATGTTTCCTAGTTATAAAAATTATAAGGGTTTTCCAGGACTTATATACGGATAACCTATCCTCTGCATTGGTCATCAGTATCAGAGAGGTGGGGTCCGGCACCCCCAACTGATCAGCTCTTTCGGCCAGCTGCCTGCAGTGTAAATTGTACAGTGGACAGAACGGGAAGCAGACAACACAATCTACTGTGTAGTGGCCGTACCATGGTACTGCAGCTCAGCTCCCATTCATGTGGGAGGTTCAGTATGTCGGCATAGATACTATACAGTTGCCCTCTGTATAGTTTCTGGCAATGGTGGCTCCCCAAAACAGTTGATCATTGGGTTCTGTGTGTCAGACCCCCGCCAATCTGATATTGATGGACTATGGACTATCTTGAGAAAGGGCCATCGGTATCTAAGTCCTGGAACATCCCTTTAAGTTCCACCACTCTGTTTTTTTAGGTGCAAAAAATCTGCACCGATTTAATTCCATTATATTTCTAAAGGGGAAGCTCTATTTATCTGGCTGCCTGAAGTCACCACTAGGGGGAACTATCTGAAAGTAGGTTTATCCAGCCTAAAACCCATTCCTGTTTCAGCATATAAAGCTTCTTGATTTGTATAATAAGCTGTAGAATTTTCACACTTCCTCTATCATTTTCTTAACAATGGCAAGATCTCTGCTTGCTGTCATTCAATAAGGACCTGCATGGCTTAAAATTTGTTACATGACACAACTCTAAAAACTTGTATGTCCATCACATCATCTACAGAAATTGTCTGCTGGAAGTAAATAATGAACATTACTATGAAATTACTGCAAGCGGAGGTATTGAAAGCAGCCAGGAATTTATAAAGAAAGTATATTGGAAAATTGTATAACTTATATACAAAGAATATCCTCTATGTACTAAAATTGGAGCAACCTTTTAAAGGAGGCTGTATACAAATGTATGCCATGAGCTCCCCCTGGTGGTGACTGAGTATTCACTGTGACAATATTATAAGAAGTAGTTCAGTGTCGGGCACACTTCTACCATAGGCACCATACCAGTTTCGTAAGCTGTCTCTGTGGTAGGTACGTCATCCTTGCCTGTACACAAGATTCAGCAGATTTGTAATTCTCAGCCCTGATCGCCATCATCCTGCGCACATCTAACATTTGCATGTTGCAGATTTTCCGCACGGCAGAGTCTTCTTTTTGTGTAATAATAAGAAAAATCAATGTGTTGGGTCTTTTGTTCTGACAATACAGGTCTCTGTTGTTAATAACGCACTGACGCATTTCACCGTAGCCTAAAATGAACTGCGATTGTTACTAGGTCCAGTTACAATGTGTTCAAGCAAATGCATTTTTTGTACATTTGTATAATCGCCTGAGTATGGTGTTTTGTATAAATTAGCTACAATTTCAGTAGAGAGAAAAAAAAATAAACTGTGATTATTTATGCTTCTGGCCTCTCGTTATTTCTCATGTTATGTAATATAGTGAAGGTCACCATATTAGAGGCATACACTTTCTTCCTGTAGGGTGTGTGCTTAAAGGGCATCTGTCAGCAGATTTGTACCTATGACACTGGCTGACCTGTTACATGTGCACTTGGCAGCTGAAGGCATCTGTGTTGGTCCTATGTTCATATGTGCCTGCATTGCTAAGAAAAATGATGTTTTGATATATGCAAATGAGCCTCTAGGAGCAATGGGGGCCGTTGCCGTTACACTTAGAGGCTCTGCTCTCTCTGCAACTGCCACGCTCTCTGCACTGTGACAGGGCCAGGCAGTGAAAACATCACCAAAGTGAAGAGGGCACTGCAGTTGCAGAGAGAGCAGAGCCTCTAGGTGTAATGGTAACGCCCCCATTGCTCCTGGAGGCTCATTTGCATATCTTAAAACATCATTTTTCTCAGCAATGTGGGCACATATAAATATCGGACCAACACAAATGCCTTCAGCTGCCAAGTGCACATGTAACAGGTCAGCCAGTGTCATAGGTACAAATCTGCTGACAGACGCCCTTTAACTTACAGAAAATGTGCTAGATTATAACAGGAAGTGATGGAGTACCGCCCCTCCCATATACTCTACGGACCAACAGGGGAGCTGCATACATCTTTTCTGAGTTTATATTATTACTGCCCTGCCTTATCTAGGCCTCCAGCAGTACAACAGATCTGTCATTCTGTCACAGCCATCTGGCGGTAATGAGATGACTCTGCTCACGGTGACCTAGGCTATACAGCAAAGCTGAGAAGTCATCTGCAGGAAATAGGAAGTGTCCCCTATTATGTCTGCTCTAGAGGCCAGTGTGAGAACTGCAATATTTCAGTATTTTATATAAGTTAGGCTGAGTTCATAGTTCATATCACCATTTAGTTTTCTGTTCTTCTTATCCGTCAGAAGAAGAGAGAGAGGAAAAAAGAAGAACGGAAAGCTAAATGGTAATATGAACTCAGCCTTAATAGTTATAAATTTAAAAAATGTATAAAGTAAAAACCAAATTCCTTTAGTTAAAGTGTTTTCCAGTTTCTATCAGCACCCCTTTCTGTCTAATGTGTGGACCATCTTTCACTTAATTACACAAATGCACATTACCTCCTGATCCGGAATGCAGTCACATGACCCCATCCGCTCCTCTCCAGCAGCTTCCATTCCATTCTAGTCTGGTCTACCGCTGTCTGCTGTGTCCTGTACCTTGAAGGTCCATCTAATCAACATGGACGGGGAGGATCCTCTACATCCTCAGTGGCGAAGCAGCGAACTTCCGGCACAGACGCGTCACAATTAATTTTATATCAATAGCAGCATACATCAAAAATTCACTTTTATTCAAAAATATAAAAATCTATTGATGTAAAATGAACTGATGCATTTATTCTATGGTTGTGTCTTCTATATATTGTTCATGTGAAGCAGGTATAGGCCAGTGCCTGCTCTGCTGACATGGCTGCACCAACAGTGCCTGCGCATGCATCAGAGGTTCACTGCTTTGTTGCTAAGGAAGTTTAAAAACCAAAGTAAAAAAACTATTAAAGAAATACAGAAAAAAAATGACTGTACTCATCAAAAAAGTTGGAGACAGGATCTAATTAAAGGGGTTTTCTGGGCTCTTGATAGATGACCTCAGGATAGGTTATTATTATTATATAATTAGTGAGGGTCTGACACCCTGTGCCGTGTGTGGTGCTGGAACTTTAGGGGGGCATAACGGGCACATTGCAGAAACATACAGTAAAGCTCAGGGATGCATGGCCAGTTAGAATATCCCAAAAAGAGAAAACAACCGGTTGGCACCACTTGTTGACACCATAGAAGTCCTATCTGACTGGATATATGGGGGGGTGCTCAGTGGTAATAAGTACAGACATATGAAAAAGTGCAACCAGTAGAGATAATCCACAGCACTCAATGCCTAAGCACTCATAATATAATGCCTACGGCCGTTTTGCTTCATGTGACGCTTTCTGAGGCCTTGAGAAAACATCACATGATGCGAAACGGCCATACACGGGTTGTATCTGCCGAGTATGACTCCCTGCATTGTGCATTTTTCTTCAGTAAAATAGACATTATATTCATCTGGTGAGTGCCGTGGATTATCTCTACTGGTTGGGCTTGGGCTAGTAAGAATATATAAGCAGCACAGTTTTTTTTTTGTTTTTGTTTCCTTTAAACGGCGCAGGAAGCAGACAGCTCCGTTCTAAGTGTAGTGGCCATGCTGGGTACTGCAGCTCAGTTACCGTTGATGTGAATGGTAGCAGAGCTGCAGTACCCAGCACGGCCACTACACTTTGAACGGCGCTATCTGCTTCCTGTTCGATTAAAAGAGCTACTTCCAGCACGGGAGGCCACAGTGGGGGTGTGTGGGTGTTATCGGGCCTCCAATGATCATATATTCTGAGGATAGGTCATCAATTTCAGGAGACTAGAAAATACCTTTCATTGAAATTGGGAAAAATATATACAGTAGTCCGTGATGAATACACATAAATTACCAGAAAAAAAGAAGCTAAAATGTAAAAAAAAAAAAAAAAAAAGTTTTTTTATGTATTTAAAAAAAAAAGGAATTATGTGTATAAAATGACATGTATAAATATACTTCATTCATTCATCCCCATACAGCTTCATTGTGGTACTGTCTAAAGTACCTGACTGCATAGGCAAACATTAAAAAAACTATTAAAATACATTTTCTAGCACAAAAAAGAATGAAAGGGGGGAACATACCTAGGACCTACAATCTCAACAGGAAGCGTTTTTTGGTTGCAAAATTTTAAGTGTTTGCAAAAACTTGAACAACATATACATGTGAAATGTCACATGACATGCAAAAAAAAAAGTAACATGAATGAAGTGCAATGGAAATGGCGCACACATCACATGACCTGACTAGGTGATCAAAACCCCCTGAATTTCTCACCTCAACTAATTAGTAACCATGGAAGACTTTCCGGTGCTCAGCGCTAGCACACTCTATGTGATGGAGCCATGGTGCCCCCTTGTGGCCATAAAACAAGTAGTGGTGAAGCAGAACCTTCTCTGTGGTGGGAGATAAAAGTGAAGCTCTAGCTTTGAATAACATTTATTAGCTTTAGCCAGGGCTAAATTAAAGGGACATTTCCATCAATTTTTTTTTCATCTATTAACAGCCTATATGTAAATACTATACAGTATGTAATTTAATTTAAATTAAAACAGGTTTATGGTTTCTAGATATGATTTAAAAAAAAAAAAGTTTCTCCATGTATTCAGCTCCCTGTTCTGGCTGGTCACGTCCTCCTTTGTTTGGACCCTGTAGTGGCTCCATCAGAACATCACACTAATCAATGTCTACCAAGAGTAGAATAGAGCTGTCACACTATAATCCCAATTCTACAACTATGATCATGAGGATTACCTGGCAGATAACATCTTCCCCTCACAGCAGCAGTAAACTGACAATGGATCACTCATCTATATAGGGGGTCTTTTCAGTTCTGCTGCTGGATACATAAGGATAATATTTTGGATTTATATTGTGGGATAATGCTACTTAATTTTTTTTTTTAAGCCAAAAATTCTAGCAAAAAAAGTTGTCTGTAAATAAATTTTTAAAATGACTTCTTTCTGATGGGATTGTCCCTTTAAGCATGATTTAGACTCCCATTCCAGACCTCACCTGACCCCCTATCACAGCTGCATCTGGGTGAGTCGTGTGCTGAGTATGGGCTGAGTCCCTACTTAAGACAGCTGATCTGGTGACACCACCCAGATTATGCATGGACACCCTATTTTCAGCTTAATAAGATCACAGAATGGCGATCAGAGTGAGTGGATGGTGGAGAACCGGGGGCTCCATGTGCCGTCCCTATAATCCGACCCTAGGTTTGCTAATCCGCATGCGGTTACTGATGCTCAACTGCAAAGAGTTATAGCACCTTAAAGGGAACCTGTCAGCTCTGAAACACCCTCCAAACTAGTGTAAGCGGTGTATAGTGTAAGTGACGTCGAGTCCGGTTATGTAATTTTTATCTTCATACTCACTTCCATTCTGACTATGTGCTCCCACAAACCAGCAGTAAAATGCACTCAGTGGACTCCAGTGCTCACTAACATAATGGAGAGGACTCAAAGAAGAATCCTCTCAATGCATTTTACTGCAGGTTTGTGGGAGCACAGAGTCAGAATGGAAGTGAGTATGAAGATAAAACTTACATATTCGGATTCAGCATCACTTACACTATACACCGCTTACTCTAGTTCAGGGGGTGTTTCGGAGATGACAGGTTCCCTTTAAGTTGCTCCTCCTTCGAGTAGCAGCATGAAAGCTGTTTTGCACACATACAAACATAACGTTCCTGTCTGCTAGATAGCATAAAGCACACCACATCTTGTTTGGCCACAAATTAGTTATCACCTGCAAGCACTCCCCATACATCTCTCTGGAACATTCTTTCTCTTGGTAAGGCCTCATACACATGATTGTATCAGTTTGTGGTTTGCAACTCACGGATCCGCAAAATATGTATGCGGTCAGCATGCCGTCTGCATTTTCTTTTTCTATCTATTTGCAAAATCCGGAAAACACACGGACTTCTGACAATAGCTGAGGAAGCTGAGCCGACTTATTTCAGAAGTTCCATAGCAGTGATTGGAGGGCAAGCCACAAAAGAGCAGCCACCATTTACCACTATGGGACTTCTCATGTTTGTAATTTAATAAAGTACCATATTTTTCACACCATAAGATGCATTCCCCATCCCCCCAAAAGTGGGGGAGCGGTGAATATAGAGCTCCCTGGTCTTCTGCCAGTGCTGTATCCCAAATGCCTACAGGACGTAGTGCACCATGGCCTGATGATGTGTGACGTTAGGTCACAGTGCAGTGCTGCAGAAAGAGAACTCTGGATCTTTCAAGTGATGGCACTGTCTGGAACAGGAGAGGTAAGTTTTTTTTTTTCTATATTTTATGTCTGATCTGATCTCTGATGAAGATATGTGGCTCCTCCTCTAAAACCTAGGTGTGTCTTATAGTCTGGTTTGGCTTATGGAGTAAAAAGTCCGGTTCATATTTTTGAGTATATTTATGTACCCCTTTTTTTCTAAGATTGGTGTTGAGTTTACCCCCACCTACCTCCAGAATGGGGCCCGAAGTGAATGGACAGCAAACTGCGCTTGTGCAGCATCCTCTCCATTCACTATTACAAGACTTTTGAAAATAGCTGAACAAGCCCACGTCTATTTTCAGAAGTGCCATAGCAGTGATAGGAGAAAGAGCCATGTATGCACAGCCACCCACCATTCACCACTATGGGACTTTCCAGCGCTCGGCTGTTTTCAGATCTCCCCTAGCAGTGAATGGTGGGTGGCTGTGCGTGTACGGCTTGCCCTTCCTTCACTTTGGGGTCCCATTCTGGAGATATTTGTTGGGCTATCAATGCAATATGTGCATTAATTTGGATAACTACATCTATTTTAGGGTAACTGGGTCGGAGTAGCATTACAACAGTGAGGAAACTGATAATTCTGAGCAAAATTTTGTATGAGGAAGAGACAAAACAAAGAAATACCAGTGCTGGGAATAGCAAAAAATATTATGTTCCAAAAAATTGAGATTTAGTATGCGATATCTAATATATAAAGCTGAGTGTATGTGTGTGTGTGTGTATGTCCGCTAAAGGAATCCGCACCGCTGCAGCTACAATCACAAAATTTGGCACACATGTACATCAGGTATCCGGGAAGGTTTTAGAACAGTTTTTAGCTCTCCAGGACGTTCCTGAGATATTCCCAAAAAATGCATTAGCCAATAGTAGCCTGGTCACATGACCCTTATCAGCCATTAGAAGCTCACAGGCAGTCTCCACACACCAGGTTTCTATGACAACCTAGCCAGTTCACTGCTGTAGGTCTGCATTAAAAATGTAAATTTCACATATTTACTGTTCAGTAGTAATAAAAGATGTATTCTTCCACTGCTACCCACCTTCCTCCTAAATTACTATGGCATCGACATGTAATTCAGGCCACTGTCAAAAGAAGGACTTAAAAGCACCACCCCCAGATCCCACTAAGTCACACCTCTGACTCAGTCAGGCCACGCCCCTTCCATGCCGCATATAACCGGGATTAAAAATATAGGTAAAAATCACCTTCTTTCAGCTGCAGGGGTGGGGGGAGGGAGACTTTCTCCCTGCAGCTCATTGCTCAGACTGCACAGTGCTGCTGTCTGAGAGTGAGCTGTTGAAAAGGACATCCCTGTGTCCATCCAGGCCCTGCACATGACACACATGACAGAGGACAGGGAGTCTGAAAGCCAGACTGTCCAGCCTAAAACAAGACCTCTGACCACCCTATGGGCAGGCTGATGTTAGGGTGGCCAGATGTCCGGCTTTAGGCTAGACAGTCCAGTTTTCTGGCTACCTGTTCTCCGTCCGACACAGTGCCTGGACAGGGATGTCCACCCTTTCAGTAGCTCACACTCAGACAGCTTCTCCTCCGTGTCTTCACGGAGCCAGGGGGCGTGGCCTCATGTTTAGTGGTGTGTCTTCATGGGAACTGGGGGCGCTGTTTCACGTTTGGGGGAATGGCCGGTGAGGTCTGGCTTTCTGGGGTGAAGACAGTGGCCACTCTAGCTGCTGTAGAGGTCACTATTAAAGGGACGGCAGCTGTAGAATTTATTTGCAAACTATGGTGGAAAATAAGTGAAAAAAAGAATTTATTTGCAAACTATGGTGGAAAATAAGTATTTGGTCAATAACAAAAGTTCATCTCAATACTTTGTTATGCGAGGAGGGGGTGTTCCCCTCTCCAGATCCGCCCTTTATAGAAAGCAAGACCATTTGATTAACGAAACATGACTCAATAACAGTCCATCCTCATGCATCTATACATATCAGAAGAAGAAGAATCTGGCTAACCTGCTTTTATATCATGGGGTCACTCAGCCACGTTTCATCTTTAATCCCCTTGCTGATGGAAGGAGGTTTGCACTCAAAATCTCACGATACATGGCCCCATTCATTCTTTCATGTACACGGATCAGTCGTCCTGGTCCCTTTGCAGAGAAACAGCCCCAAAGCATGATGTTGCCACCCCCTTGCTTCACAGTAGGTATGGTGTTCTTTGGATGCAACTCAGCATTCACTCTCCTCCAAACACGACGACTTCTGTTTCTACCAAACAGTTCTACTTTGGTTTCATCTGACCATATGACATTCTCCCAATACTCTTCTGGAACATCCAAATGCTCTCTAGCAAACTTCAGACGGGCCCGGATATGTACTGGCTTAAGCAGGGGGACACGTCTGGCACTGCAGGATCTGAGTCCCTGGCGGCATAGTGTGTTACTGACGGTAGCCTTTGTTAGGTTGGTCCCAGCTTTCTGCAGGTCATTCACTAGGTTCCCCCGTGTGGTTCTGGGATTTTTGCTCACAGTTCTTGTGATCATTTCGACTCCACAGGGTGAGATCTTGCGTGGAGACCCTGATCGAGGGAGATTATCAGTGGTCTTGTATGTCTTCCATTTTCTTGTTCAATAGTTTTTATTGAGTTTTCAAAACAGTTATTCTTCAAATACAACAAAAGGGAGTAGAGTACAAACAGAGCAGTGCATTCCGCATTTTTTTCTCCTATGGAAGAATGAATGGGTCCGTATGTTCCGCATCTTATCCGCAAAATTGCGGATAAGATGTGGAAATGTACATATGGTCGTATGAATGGGGCCTAAAAACGCACACATTTATTCCGCATCCAATCCCCCACAGCTCCGTTGCCAAAACAATTGGAAACAATTCCAATAAAGCCAAATTACTAAGAAAACCTGCAGCACGGCATTCTTCTGGCCACGGACCTGCGCTCCAGTGACCTTGACAAAAAGCTCCATAACCGCACGAGCCCGACACATCCGTATAAAGTTCCAAGTCAACATTAGAGACCGGTGTCTCCATCCCCACACTGATCGATCATTAAAAACCTGTAAAAAACGCTCCCAAATCTCCAAATCCGCCCGTACCTCAGCCGACAGACCTCACAAAATGTAATGGGGCCACAATGCCCGCTGTCGCCAAAGATAAACGACGACAAAAAACACGCCCCATTGGCAAAATACGGCAAGCGAAATTTAACTTACCCAATACGGACTGAACCCGACGTAACTGTACTTAACCATCTCTGAACGTAAATCGGCCACCTTATCCATTGGCAACATACACTCCATGGCAACACTATCTATCACTATCCCCAAAAACTTAACTGATGTAGCCGGCCCTTCAGTCTTTTCCGGGGCCAATGGGACCCCGAACTTTGCCGCTACCCGTTCCATTGTCCGCAACAAAACCGAACAAACTCGGGACCCTGCTGGTCCCAAAAACAAAAAGTCGTCAATGTAATGAAACACAGAAGTCCAACCCGCCTCCTGCTTCACTACCCATTCCTAAAGCTAAACGTCTCAAAGAACAGGAAATCGCACAACCCATAGGCAAACAATAGTGTACATAAAACTGACCTTCCCATTTGAAACCCAAGAGATGAAAACTGTCCGGATGAATTGGCAGTAAACGAAACGTAGCCTTGATATCCGTTTTTGCCAATAACGCTCCCTGCCCGAAACAACGAACCCACCTAACTGCAGCATCAAACGACGTGTACGAAACAGAACATAACTCCTCATCAATACCATCATTCACTGAACTCCCTGCAGGATACGAAAGGTGATGAATGAGCCAAAATATATTCGGCTCCTTCTTTGGCACCAACCCAAGCGGCGAAACCCACAAACCTGGCAAAGGGGGGTCCCTAAACGGACCCAAAACCCGACCCGCCTGCACTTCCTTAGCAATCCTCTCCTTTACGATTTCGGGCCACTGCAATGCTGAAATCGAATTGCGACTAACCTTCCCAGAACCCTCCGAACCGCAAGGAATTCAAAACACGGCCGTAAAACCACTCAACGATAACTCCGCTGCTTCCCTATTTGGATACATCCTTAGAAATGGCTCCATCTCGTCCACCCTCACCGGAGTCACCTCTCTTCTGCGAAGCCTCATGTCCCTTACCTTTTCCCCGCTTAAAACAACGTGACAAGCTGTGGGCGCCACCGCAACCAGAGCACTCATGCTTGTAACGGCAATCGGAAAGGAACTTACAGTACCCTTCATTGAATTGCCAACAACAGCCCTTTCTGATCCCTCCAGCTGAATCCGTTGCTGAGGAACCCCCGGCCGCCCCACAAAAGAACTGAGTCCCTCCTTTAGGAGCCGCCATTAACCGCATCCAAAGACTAATGTCTTTATGGTCCCACCTAATACTAGGCCTAACCGCTTTTCTCTGCCGAAATTTCTCATCATACCTAAGCCAGACAACCCCCCCCCCCCTCTCCAATATAACAAAATAAAGCTGAACAGTGCTCCGGCGCTTTCTCCCCCACTACAATGGCCAAAATAGCAAACGCCTGCAGCCAATTCATGAAAGTGCGTGGTATCAAACTATACCGCCGCTTCTCCTCCTCCTCCTTTTTACTTTCATCCGGCTTAACCCTAACTAAATGAAACTTCTCTAATGGAAGCAACGAAAATATCTCTACATATTTGTCCTTCCAGATCTTCTCCCTAACTTCTAGCTTCAAGTGAGCCCCGAGCAGGCCCTAAAAAAAAACATATACGTCACCCTTTGCCGCTTCCCCAAGCCGGACCTCCTCGCCAGCTGACTTTTTCCAACTACCACTATCTGAGGACCCAGCCGCGGGCGATACAGCTACCTCCGCCGCAGCCCCAGATGTAGTGCTTCCTGAACTGGATGCCACAACCCGCTCCCCAGCCCCTATCACCGGGTTAGGAACCCAAACCAACGCTGGGGGGGGCCGTGGGACCCGACCCCAAGCGCGACAACAGCGTTAACATGCCCGCTAACAATTCCTGCGCTAAACCCTCTGACCCGGTACCCGCAAACTGACTACGTAAACCTGTCCCCCCAAAATTAAACACCTGACACGCAGTCCTCTCACCTGGATGACCATGGGACACACTCCCACCAGCCGCCGACCGCTGCAAAGATCCTCTTGGCGATGTCAAATCCGAAGATGCAGAAGTGGAAGGACAAGCTCCAATTGTGTTCACATTTTCTGTTACTTCCCCAGCCGTCCATGATTCCTGACTTACCTCCCCTTCTTCCCTTGCACAGACTGCCGTCAGCCCACCTCTATTCTCCACAGGGGCGGGGTGAAGCACTGGCGATGAACAGGACGTATGGCCACCGCAAGATGGCCGCCAATTACATGCTCCTCCTCTATCACCTGCCTGGTTCCTTGCATGGCCCACTGTCTCGTTGCTCCTTCAGTCATGGACTGTACCGCCCACAGAATGAGCCTCCACTGCTGGTAACCGCACAGTAGGAGGGAGGGCACCCCCATCCACTGCCGGTGTAATGCTGTCAAGCCGCCGGCCTTCAAATCCAGGCCGTGGCGCCGGATCCTCCCTCCCTGCTTCCTCTCGGCGTGTAAGGCTCACTCCTACCACTAGGGGAGGCGGATCGCTGAAAACTCCCTCGGGCACTCTCTCTGCATCCTCTGCTGCCGATGCTTGGCACATGGCTTGCTCCCCACAGAGGACATCCTGCGAGGAGGACGCCGCTCTCCTCCCCCCCCCCCCCTGTAACTAGGAGAACCGGGACAGGGACACGCCCGTCTTTCTCCTGCAGGCCGGGAGCATGATCCAGGATTCCTCCCACTGCGGCGGTGCAATGAAGAAGCGCCAGACCCCACCGACCGCAGTGGAGGGTCCCTGCTGGGGCTCCTCAAATGCAGTGCCCGGGGTGCCATGGTTGCTACGGGGGCGACCCTTTCCCCCTCCAGGGCCCTCTTAGGTGACTTTCCTTTATGTCCCAGTGGTAGGAGTGCCAAGGGGTATTTAGGCCACTCAAGTCTTTGGTGGGATTGTCATGGTGTTCCTACCTCGTGAGACGAACAGGCCCCAGGCGGTGGCTCCGGCTGCAGAAAATTACTAGTAGTAGTAATTGAGGGTCATCAGATGGGAATGATGCACAGACTTGTATGAATGGTCCAACGTAGTTTTATTAACTTATCTTTGAATGCAGATAACTAGGTTCATCCTTCAGTTTGGTGTCCAGCAAGTGCAGCTTATTGCATACTTGGCAGATGCTTGGAAATTCAGGTTTCAGGCTTCCTGTTCTAAGCTGAGGCTACCTCTTAAGTCTGGCTTCCCTTGAGAGTATTGTTGTGCCTTATTGCAGGCTATATTACTCAGTCTTTAGGGCACAGCAGAGCTGAAGGTGCTCTGCTGTCCTGCACATGTCCTCCCCAACCAGGGTACAGGGGACAACTCTCTGACTAAACTGTCTGACTTGTCATTTCCTCCTCACTGCAGGAAGCTGGAAGACCTTAACTTCTCTCCAGCAAAGGGGGTCAGAATGGACTAAGGACCGTACCATTCTGGTAAAACTACATCTGAACCTGCCATAGTATTTACTGACACGTGCTGGTACACCAGGTACATTACATGGGAAACAGTTGCATAACATTGAATATAATACATATTAATGCTGGTGATGACATCAATGCACAGAATTACATTTCTAGAGTAGCACACAGATAGGAGCTGGTTACGCAGAGTTGTAACACTACTCTGGGGTGTTACACAAGCACCGCTGAACCCGGGGGGTCACCTCTGGACTCAGGCGCTCCGGAGGGATGGACCTCCTAGCGTGTGTTCTACCACTAGCTACTCCTTGTGACGCCGCAGGATCACCCACGGCTATCTGAAATGTCCTCTGTAGCCACTCGGACCCATTCCGCTCCGCTGTCTCCCTAACTGCTGCAAGCAACCGCTCTAAGGATGCCATGCTGCACAATTCTCCCAGGTACTAGCTGAACTGGTAAGACACACCCCCACACTAACTTATATAGAGCCCGCCAAACCTTCAAAACAACACACCCCACATCAAACCAATCAAACAGCTAACCCTAACTTCCACAAGATTAACCCCTTCCATGCCTACTAACTTCCCCCTAAGTCAAGCCACACTTCGCTTGACGCGGACGTCTCCCTGTGTCACTATGTAAATGAACTGCCTGTGCCCGTGCACACCACCAGCCTCTGCGCCCAGGGCATGTGATCCGGCTATGTTACTGTTACATACCTCCCAACCGTCCCAGATCCGGCGGGACAGTCCCAGATTACAGTGGCTGTCCTGGTACAGGGGAGGTATATCCCGCTTTCTGGCAGCTGTCCCGGCTTCCATAGGAAGCAGGGACAGTTGCCTTAATGGAGCAGAGAGCCGCAGTCGGCATCGGCTCCCTGCTTCGGCATCCCTCACCATGCCATCTCGACTCCGCCCCTCCACAGACCAGAGCAGCCAATGTCCTGCTGGTACTAGGAAGAAGGTAAGTATGTGGTGTTTATTTTTTTTACTTTCAGTGAGGGGCACAATGGCATATTACTGGGGGGGCACAGCTAAGCATATTACTGGGGGCACAATGTGGGCATATTACTGGGGGGCACAATGTGGGCATATTACTGTGGGCACAGCAGTGCATATTACTGTGAGCACAGCTGGGCATTTTACTGTGGGCACAATGTGGGCATATTACTATGGGCACAGCTGGGCATGTTACTGTAGGCACAATGTAGGCATATTTCTGGGGGCGCAAACTGACATATTACTGGGGGCACTGCTGGGCATAATTCTGTGAAGACACAATGTGGGCATAAATACTATGTGGTGGCATGAAGAGGGAATAATTACTATGTGGGGGCATTAAGGGGACTGGGTTGGATTAGGTGTATAGTTATATTTTGGGGGGAGTTAGAGCATACCTCCCAACTAGAGATGAGCGAATCAATTCGTCGATTCGTATCGAATCTTGGGATTTTTTAGCTGCGAAGCGAATCCGAATATTAGGTGCTTCGCTTCGGCTTTGTACGCATTCGCTACGTTGTTTGTCCTATCAATTATACAATATTGCTATGTATAAGTTACTCTATACGCTGTTGCGTACGAATTCAATTGATTTGCAATGCAGACTCCTCCCTGGTAGCCCCGCCCCCTTCTCCAGCGCGCAAGGAAGACGAGGCAACTCAGGAAAATTAAGATGGCGACACAGCGAGGTCCTGACTGGGGAGGCATGTTGTGGGGCACCGACCCCTATGAGGAGAAGGAACCGGAGGAGATCTACGTCTCTCAATATGTCCGGCAGCCTAAGAAGTCGCCACTGTCTTCCCTGGCCGGCGCGCACTATGACCTGACGCTGCACGCAGCGTCAGGTCATAGTGTGCGACGGCCAGGGAAGACAGTGGAGCGCCGGACCGGAGGGCAGCCACAGTGCGGGACAGGTAAGAATGTTTTTTTTATTTTAATCTTATGTGGCTGGGTGGGCTGATCTGAGGTCTGATGGGGGCACAGTAGGCTGATGTGAGGTCTGATGGGGCACAATATGCTGATCTGAGGTCTGATGGGGCACAATACGCTGATCTGAGGTCTGATGGGGGGCACAGTAGGCTGATGTGAGGTCTGATGGGGGCACAATACGCTGATCTGAGATCTGATGGGGCACAATACGCTGATCTGAGGTCTGATGGGGGCACAATACGCTGATCTGAGGTCTGATGGGGGCACAGTAGGGTGATGTGAGGTCTGATGGGGGTACAGTAGGGTGATGTGAGGTCTGATAGGGGCACAATACGCTGATCTGAGGTCTGATGGGGCACAATACGCTGATCTGAGGTCTGATGGGGGCACAGTAGGCTGATGTGAGGTCTGATGGGGGCACAATACGCTGATCTGAGGTCTGATGGGGGCACAATACGCTGATCTGAGGTCTGATGGGGGCACAATACGCTGATCTGAGGTCTGATGGAGGCACAATACGCTGATCTGAGGTCTGATGGGGGCACAGTAGGGTGATGTGAGGACTGATGGGGGCACATTCTGCTGATCTGAGGTCTGAATGGGGGCTCTGATGGGGCAATACGCTGATCTGAGGTCTGATGGGGCACAATACGCTGATCTGAGGTCTGATGGGGCACAGTAGGCTGATGTGAGGTCTGATGGGGGCACAATCTGACTGAGGCTGATCTGAGGTCTGATGGGGGCACAATACGCTGATCTGAGGTCTGATGGGGGCACATACGCTGATCTGAGGTCTGATGGGGGCACAATAGCTGATCTGAGGTCTGATGAGGTCTGATGATCTGATGGGCACAATACGCTGATCTGAGGTCTGATGGGGCTGAGGTCTGAGGATCTGATGGGGGGCACAGTAGGGTGATGTGAGGACTGATGGGGGCACAATGAGGTCTGATGGGGGATGAATGATGCTGATCTGAGGTCTGAGGTCTGATGGGGGTCTGCTGATGTGAGGTCTGATGGGGGCACAATACGCTGATCTGAGGTCTGATGGGGCACTGATGACAGAGGTCTGATGGGGCACAATACGCTGATCTGAGGTCTGAATGGGGGCTGCTGATCTGAGGTCTGATGGGGGCTGATCTGAGGTCTGATGGGGGCACATTCTGCTGATCTGAGGTCTGATGGGGGCACAATACGCTGATCTGAGGTCTGATGGGGGCACAATAAGCTGATCTGAGGTCTGATGGGGCACAATACACTGATCTGAGGTCTGATGGGGGCACAGTAGGGCTGATGTGATGACTGATGGGGGCACATTCTGCTGATCTGAGGTCTGATGGGGGCACAATTACGCTGATCTGAGGTCTGATGGGGGCATAGTAGGCTGATGTGAGGTCTGATGGGGGCACAATACGCTGATCTGAGGTCTGATGGGGCACAATACGCTGATCTGAGGTCTGATGGGGGCACAATACGCTGATCTGAGGTCTGATGGGGGCACAATATGCTGATCTGAGGTCTGATGGGGCACAGTACGCTGATCTGAGGTCTGATGGGGGCACAGTAGGCTGATCTGAGGTCTGATGGGGGCACAATATGCTGATCTGAGGTCTGATGGGGCACAATATACTGATCTGAGGTCTGATGGGGGCACAGTAGGCTGATCTGAGGTCTGATGGGGGCACAGTAGGCTGATCTGAGGTCTGATGGGGGCCACAGTAGGCTGATGTAAGGACTAATGGGAGCACATTCTGCTGATCTGAGGTCTGATGGGGTACAATACGCTGATCTGAGGTCTGATGGGGCACAGTAGGCTGATGTGGAGGTCTGAAGGGGGCACATTCTGCTGATCTGATGTCTGATGGTGGCACAGTAGGCTGATGTGAGGACTAATGGGGGGCACATTCTGCTGATCTGAGGTCTGATGGGGGTACAATACGCTGATCCGAGGTCTGATGGGGCACAATACGCTGATCTGAGGTCTGATGGGGCACAGTAGGCTGGATGTGAGGTCTGATGGGGGCACATTCTGCTGATCTGAGGTCTGATGGGGGCACAATACGCTGATCTGAGGTCTGATGGGGCACATTCTGCTGATGTGAGGACTAATAGGGGCACATTCCTGCTGATCTGAGGTCTGATGGGGGTACAATACGCTGATTGAGGTCTGATGGGGCACAATATGCTGATCTGAGGTCTGATGGGGCACAATATGCTGATCTGAGGTCTGATGGGGCACAATACGCTGATCTGAGGTCTGATGGGGCACAAGTAGGCTGATGTGAGGTCTGATGGGGGCACAATACGCTGATCTGGGTCTTATGGGGCACAATAACGCTGATCTGAGGTCTGATGGGGGCACAGTAGGGCTGATCTGAGGTCTGATGAGGGCACAGTGGGCTGATCTAAGGTCTGATGAGGGCACAGTAGGCTGATCTGAGGTCTGATGGGGGCACAGTAGGCTGATCTGAGGTCTGATGAGGGGCACATTCGCTTGCTGATTCTGAGGTCTGATGGGGGAAGATACGCTGATCTGAGGTCTGATGGGGCACAAACCTGATCTGGGTCTGATGACATCTGCTGATCTGAGGTCTGATGGGGGCACAATGATATGCTGATCTGAGGTCTG